>PVHX01023009.1:0-26567 GCA_004024805.1 Geosciurus inauris
GTTTGTGATAAGGGTGGATTCCGGAGCCCTTGAAGCAATCCAACATCTATTCCACAGTGAACACTCTCAGTTGTCCCTTGTGTCCAAGCGACTGGTCCCGGGACCCAAATCTGCGGGCACTCGGGTCCCTTGGTAAGCTGGTGCAGTATCTGGATGTCCCCAGCACATCCTCCTCTATGCTTGGAATGATTTCCAGATCACTGGCCATACTTAGTACGACATGTGCTTTTTGTTTAGGGAGTAATTACAAGAAAAAAATCCGTACACATTCAGTACCAACAGTGTGTCCCAGATATTTTCAATCCATGGTTGGTTGAATCTGCGGGGTCAAACTTGAGGATGCAAAGGGCCTCACATAGATCCACACCAAACTAACCAAAAAATAATCAAACGACTCACAAAAGCAAATGCAATGAAGGTGTGGCCAAGCCGCCCAAATCAGGCCGTTCCTGCTACAAGGTGAAGAATGAGACCATAGTCACGCCATAGAGAACGTCATGGGTTCGACCCCCACCCCACCTGCTTTCTGAAAACTCCACTTCCTATACAGTCCTGAGCTGCCCGGGCATATGTGTTCCCCGTGTTCTTGGCTACCCTGTTGGCTCTTCCCCTAATGCAGCACATTCTTATCCTGCCTCCTGGCATCATTAGGGCTCAGAATAGCAACAACTGCCAGGGACCCACACAGAGATGACCCCACTGCCCCTTGTCCCCTACAATCTAGTTCCTCAAGGCAGCCAGGGTGCGGTGTGTACAACGTGAACCATATAATCCCCTGGCTTCAAAGCCACCACGCCCCGACTGGTTCACTATGACCTGCAGATCCTGCAGGGTTTGAACTACTCTCCCACTCACATCATCTTTAAAACAGCCTCGGGCTGGAAATGAGTGAGAACAGAGGGAACCAGGCACACAGAACTCCTCCAGTGGCCCTGGTTGGCGCTCTTGATCCACGCCTGGCTACTCTTTCCTCTTGATCAAGAGGAAATAAACCCCAGCAGGCCTCTGCACCAACCTCCAGATCTCCCAGGACTGTCCCAGCAACAGATCCTCCCAAAGATAGGCCAACGGCAGCAACAGGCTGTGTGGAACCCGTCCAGATGGCTATCATGTCCGACAGCCTCCACTAATGTCACAGTGAGTCTCTGCCACCTAGATGAGAAGGGTCTGCAGCCTCTGGACAAGTCGAGTAGCTGCATTAGCTCCAAATGCAAATGCCCAGCCAAATTTTGGGCTGTAAGTCTTCAGAGTTGAAGATTCGAGAGCCACCACCAAAGAAAACCACTATGGCAAAAATATGAGGAAGGACCACGGGACCTTGCACCAAAGTCCCCAATGTCAACTGGTGAAAGAAGAGGTGGAAGTGTAGGGAGGCAGTTGCCCTGGTTCTGATACGGGGTGTCCCCAGAAGCTCAGGTGGGAGACAGTGCAAGAATGTGCAGAGGAGAAATGTCAGCTTATGAGCGCCTCCACCCATCAGTGGGTCAATCCACAGAAGGGTTACCTGGGTGGCAACGGGGGCGGGCGGGTGTGGCTGGGGGAGGTGGGTCACTACGGTGTGCCACTGCGTTGGGGTTTATGTCTTGTCCCTGGTGAGTGGAGCTCTCTCTGCTTCCTGGTGCCAAGTCCTGAGCTGCTTTCCTCCATCAAGGCCTTCCGCCATGATGTCCTGCTCACCTCGGTTCCACAGCTATGGAGTCAGCTGACCATGGACCGACGCTCTGGAACAATGAGCCAATAAACTTTTCCTCCTCTAAGTTGTTCTTGTCTGGCAATTGTTTATAGAGATGCAAAAGCTGACTTAAACAGTAGTTAAGTTTGGGGCTGGGATTGTGGCTCAGCGGTAGAGCGCTTGCCTCGCATGCGTGAGGCCCTGGGTTCGATCCTCAGCACCACATACAAAGCAATAAAATAAAGACATTATGTCCATCTAGAACTAAAAAAATATTTAAAAAAAAAAACAGTAGTTAAGTTTAAGATCAAATAAGATCCAGTTGTGATAGTACCTGCCTTTAATTCCAGCTTCAGAAATTCCAGCTGAGACAGGAGGCTCATAAGTTTGAGGCCAGCATGGGCAATTTAGCAAGATCCTGTCTCAAAACAAAACAAAACAAATGTCAGGGGGGATCTAGCTCAGTGGTAAAGTGGCCATGGGTTCAATCCTAAGTACCACAAAATAATAATGGTAGTAGTCCTAGTAATAATAAAAATAAAGTCAGAGAAGGATCTTCATGAGGGCTTTGCTAAGCAGTCCAATTATTTAGTGGTCTCCAAAGTAGGCAAGTGTTTCCCAGGAATAACTAAAAATAACTATCAAGATGTGAAAATAAAATACAAGAACATCTATGTATATTTTTAAGTCTGACCCATTTAAATTTTTTGTGTATTTTATTATAATCAACTTTTTAAAAATTTTTTTTTAGTTGTAGGTGGACACAATATCTTTCTTTTATTTATTTTTATGTGGTGCTGAGGATCGAACCCAGTGCCTCACACATGCGAGGCAAGCGCTCTACCACTGAGCCACAACCCCAGCCCCTATTATAATCAACTTTAAGTAGAGTAACACGTGTGTAATTTAATGGATGCATGTTCAAAACCTTTTTACTCACAGGAGTGTAGGAACAGGTTTGGAGGCCACTGTTATAAACAACGGGTACCCGCTGAAGAGATCGGATCTTATTTTCTTAAAATCCTCTGTCTGAGGTTTGGAGAATGAATCAAGTTGGGGTGAGGATCCAGGCAGAGTCTGGAGGCTGTTGGGATTCTCTGAGAAGTGCTGGGGCTGGAACAGTGTGAGTGGGAATGGGGGAGAGGTGAAAAACAGCCCGCAGACAGAACCCACCTGACCTGGGGATCAGTGCACAGGAGAGAACCCACCTGACCTGGGATCAGTGCACAGGAGAGAACCCCCCTGACCTGGGATCAGTGCACAGGAGAGAACCCCCCTGACCTGGGATCAGTGCACAGGACAACAGGGAAGCAGATGTCCCAGACTCTCAGGTTTCTGCCTGTGTGGTTGAGTGGAATCCCTCTTCAGGATAAGGAATAAGGAGTAGGTTATTGGACCTATTAAGCTTTAAAAAAAAGTCTAAATCTCCAAATCTGATCCTCTTTTCTGAACCTTTGCTCTGCATCAGCCAGGGTCCACGCAGGAGACAGAAACCACACAGTAACTTCAACAGGGAAAACGTTAAATGTAGTCAGCTGCAGCAGAAGATCGCACTAACAAGGGACTGGCGAGGGAGGAGTAAAAATGACTTTGAAGAGTGCAGTTGTGGCCTCACAGAGGCAGGGGCCTGCAATCCCAGCGACTGCAGGGCTGAGGCAGGAGGACTGCAGATTCAGAGCCAGCCTCGGCAATTTAGCAAGACCCTGTCTCAAAATAAAAGCAAAGGGGCTAGAAGGAGGCTCAGTCGTGAGTGCCCCGTTCGATCCCAGAACAGCAGACGTAAGCGGCGCTGTCTCCGGGGCTGAGACAAAGAGCCCCCCAAGGCCGAGCGCAGCCTCCTCCCTGGAGCCAAGGTCAGAGCTTTTGGGGACCGGCAGTACTGCGGGACACTGGATGGTGAAGTCGCCAGCACCCCCTCGGGTACCGAGGAAGTGCGTTCAGAGGGAGGCGTGTCGCGCCTGGAGGCCGCGCGCTGTGAAACCCGGAGTCGGGGGCGCTGCTGGCGCGGGGGGCTGCAGGGAGCCGCTGGGATCACAGGCCCAGGCCCGGGCCCTGGAGAAACCACCCATGAACCAAGAGCCGGGTACAGGGAGGCTGCCGGTGCTGTAGGGTGTGCCCACAGGAGCGCATGGACGGCCCTCCAGCGGGGCTCGGTCCCGGGGAAGAGCAGCTCCGCGCGCGGCGGCGGAGCCCGAGCCCGGCCCGGCAGCGGCTCCCGGGCGCCCTCTGCTGGCCGTGGCGAGCGCCGCGTGGCTTCCGTGCTCTCCCAGCGCCGCACCCTGAGCAGCCGCCTGTCACCCGCCACCGCGTCGTACGTTTCGCAGAGACTCGGAAACCGCCGGCCGCCGGGAACCGACGGTGGTGGAAGGAAGGAGAAGAACTTCGAAATCGTCGCGCATCGCGCTCCTGCCTTACCAGCTTGGGCCCGCGGCTCTGCCCGCCGCGCGGTGCGGGAGGCTGTCGGTGGCCGTGGGGATGTTAAAAAGGAAGGAGCCACCAGGCCAGACGCCCTGCCCGGTTCCGCGCGGCCCTCGGATCTCCTCTTCGGCGACCGCGCTGACGTTCGCCCTCCCACTTCCCTGAGCCCCTCACCTGCCCTCTCCTACATCTTCCCCGCCAGCACTGAACTGCTCGGGTTTCTTCCAGTCTAAAACGCCCTCCCCAGCCTCCGGGAGCTGCTGTTTGGGTGTCCAGCACACCTGCGGAGCGCCCTCGGGGTGCCCCTGGGAGCCGCGCGTGTTGGATCTAATCCACGAATCTGCTCCTGTCACCCCATTAAACAGCTCTCCCTGGCCTCTGGGTCAACTCCAAACTCCCTAACAGCCCACTCTGTCCTGCCTCAGCGAGGAGCCTCGCCACCTGCCCCTCTCCATCTCACCTGCTTCCCAGCCCCGCCGAAACTCCGGCCCCTAAACGTCCAGGGAGCCTCGGAGCGTGCCATTCTCTCCGCTTGGGATTCTTCCCCTTGAACGGTGCTTTCTGGTGGCTCACCTAGCACTTGTCCCCTTTGACGTTGCCTCCTTCCAGAGCCCTTCCTGGCTCCCGACTCGGGAGCAAGAGAGGTGAGATGCTCCTGCATCAACCACAGAGATTGGGGAGTGTTACCCATGGAGAATTCAGTGATTCTCCAGTGCTTAGCTCAGCACCTGGCACGAAATAGTCGCTGTGGTAGGCAAAACAGCAGTCCCAAAGGTGTCCATGGCCTCATCCCAGGGAAAGGGGGAGCCAAGGGTACATGTACAATTAAGGTCACTCATCAGCTGCACCTAACAAGACCACCCGGAAGGGTGCCAGGAAGGCCCCGGCCACTAGGTGCTGCTAGCCACCACTGCAGGACCCTGGTGCTGCCCAGTGTGACCACAGATGGGGCAGAGAGAGGCAGAAGGGTCAGGACCAGAGAGGCACCGTGACAAAGGCTCAGCCAGCCACTGCTGGCTCAAAAGATGAGTGTCAGCAACAGGCAAGACGACAAGCAGCCTTAGGAACTGCAAAGGGAAGGAATCGGACTCTCCAGTGCTCCAGGCAGGAACTCGGCCCTGCCAACACCTGGCTTTTGGCCGAATGAGGCCCAGTGTGGATTTCTGATCTTGATAATTGTGGCGTGATGAATCGCTGTCTTGTACTACTAAAGTCATGTATAAGTTATGAATAGTGCCACCACTGCCCTCAGAAAACTCTATTTGGGTCCTGGAGAGGGAACCCCTGGTGTCAGCAGGCAAGGGACCCTGGCACACCTTCCTGCATCAGATCCTGGTTCTAAGACAAACAGTCAGTTATCTCCTCTGACGTGCATCATCCCTGCCCTCCTTGGGATGCTGGGAGGACAAACTAAAAGCTGGGTAAAGCAGACTCCACCATGGAGGGTAGGTTGTGGTGGGTGGCTCCCGCAGCCACCGTGAGTGTCCAGATCAACGCTGGAGCAGGTTCTCGGATCATCGTACAGCTAGGAGCTGTACCAGCTAGGAGCGTGCCATTCTCACACTGACCCCTACCTACACTTCTCAAAAAACAGCAGCCTCGGTCCATCTGGGGTTGTGAAAAAATAGATCTGGCTGAACCGACTTTATTAGAGCTGAGCCTGCACCTGGGTGTGGGTCTTCCTGTGGAGTGGGGGTCTTCCTCCATCAAAGGAAGTCTTCTGTGTTGGGGCTGACTAGTGGAGCCAATAAAATCCAAAGAGGTGATGGTGGGAAACAGAGGTAAAGACCCCCACGAGAGACTCAGCAGAATAGCAGGCTGGAGAGCAGAGTTCTTTACACGTTTAAGGCTGCCCAGCTCTTCCTTGCAACCTGAAATGATATTTTCTGTGATAAATCGGTAATCGTAAGTGAACTGTTTTCCTGAGTTCTAAGCCATTCTAGCAAATCATTTTACCCAAGAACGGAAGCCCCTGGATGACAACTGGTTAGTCACAAGTCCAGTGGGTGATCTGGGGCTTGCACCTGGCAGTGGAAGTGGGGGTGGTCTTGTGGGGCTGAGTTCCTCACCTATGGAGTCTACGCTAATCTGAGTAGCCTCCGAACTGGATCGCAGGATACCCAGTGGTCTCCAGAGACTTGGAGAATCAGTTGGTTTGCTCAGAATCATGTGAATGGAAACAGATTTTTCTTGTATGTGTCTATCGTTCCAGTTTCCTAGGAGAGGCAGTACGTGGAGCTGATGAACAAAGCTGGGCGTAGTGGTGCATGTTTGTAGTCCCAGCGAGTCGTGAGGCTGAGGCCGAAGGATCACAAGTTCAAAGCCAGCTTCAGCAACTTAGTGAGACCCTGTCTCAAAATAAAAGATTAAAAGGTCTGGGGATGTGGCTCAGTGGTAGAGCACCCCTGGGTTCAATACCCAGATCTGTAAAACAAACAAAAAATTAACATACAAAATGATCCTGAGTATGTTAGGATATTGGGATAAAGGTAATTATTTTTCTTTTTTTGTGTATTTTCCAAGCTTTTTCTTTCTTGGTACCCAGGTTTTAGCCCCAGGTTGTTTAACACTGAAGCACATCCCCAACCTCCAGCCCTTTTTATTTTTTATTTTGAGACAGGGTCTCGCTACGTTGCTTAAGACCTCGCTAAATTGCTGAGGCTGATTTTGCACTTGTGATCCTCCTGCCTCCGCCTCTTGAGCCACTGGGATTACAGGTGGGCACCACTGCACCCGGCAATATCTTCATTCTTTTTTTTTAATGTTTTTTAGTTGTCGATGGACCTTTATTTTATTTATATGTGGTGCTGAGGATCGAACCCAGTGCCTCACACATGCCAGGCAAGTGCTCTGCCACTGAGCCACAACCCAGCCCAGTTACTTTATTCTTAATAACTAAAGGTTGGAAACAGCCCACATTCCATCAGTAGGTGACTGCATAAGCCAACGAGCTTTGCATGAATAAAAACTGACCAACAAATGAACAGGATGATAACCAGGCTGACTTGACAGTGCCAGCCGTCCCGACAGTCTTGATGGTCAGACGCGCCCTCTCGTTGGTGCAGTCACCAATACACCAGCGCAATAAAAAGGGCTGGGGACGTGGCTCAGTGGTAAAGTGCCCCTGAGTTCCATCCCCACTACCAAAATGTGTGTGCATGTGTGTGTGTTTAGACAGGTAATATTGGTTGGTAGTTGTATTTTCTTGCTGCGTCTGAGTGGCTTTGGAAACAGACTACATTGAAGTGTTCCTTCCTCTTAGTTTTTTGGAAGGGTTTGAGAAGAATTGGTGCAATTGTTTAAATTGTTAATAAAATTTACCATGGAGGCTATTGGGTCCAGGTCTCTTTCTGGGCAGGTATTGTTTGATCAGTGATTCAATCTCCTATAATGGGCATGGTGGCACATTTCCATTATCCCAGCTACCAGGGAGGCTGAGGCACATGGATTCCAAATTCAAGACCAGCCTGAGCAACATAGTGAGGCTCTTTCAAACAAAACAAACAAATGAATTCAATCTGTTTAATGAGTATAGGTCTAATCAAATTTCCTACTTCTTCATGTTTCGGTCCTGGTTATGTGTATGTTTTAGGTATCTGTTCATTTCATCGAGGTTATCTAATTCTTTTATCTCTGAGGCATTGGTTGTCATGTCTTCTCATTTCTGACTTTAGCTATTTGCGTATTCTTTTCTCAAATTAATCTAAGGGTTTATCAATTTTGTTGATCTTTTTTTAAAAAAGGTTCTTAGTTGCATTTGTTTTGTTATTTTTCTTTTTCTTTTTCTTTTTTTGGTACGAGGACTTTACTCAGGGGCACTCGACCACTGAGCCACATCCCCAGCCCTATTCTGTGTTTTATGTAGAGACAGGGTCTCACTGAGTTGCTTAGTGCCTTGCTGTTGCTGAGGCTGGCTTTGAACTCGTGATCCTCCTGTCTCAGTCTCTCTCAGTGCTGGGATAACAGGCTTGCGCCAGCGCCCAGCTTTATTTTTCTATTCTCTATCTCTGCTCTAATTATTTCCTTCCTTCTGCCTGCTTTAGGCTTAGTTTATTCTTATTTTCCTATTTCCTCTTTCTTCTTTTATAATTTTTAAAAATTTTTACTTTTGATTTTTTGTGGGGCTTTGTGTGTGTGTGGCAGTGTTAGTGACTGAAACCAGGGCCTCCTGTGAAAACATATGCTGTGCCACTGAGCCACATCTGCATACCCTCTTCTCCTTTTCTAAAATTTCTTATTTATGCCAAGCACGGTCAATCCCTGGTACAAAAAAATTTTTTCTTATTTATTTTTGTGTGTGTCTGTATTGCAGTGGTGGGGATTAAACCTGGGGCCTCGTCACACTAGACAAGTGCTCTCCCACGAGACTATATCCCCAGCCCTCCTTTTCAAACAGCAGAATTTTCTTCTCGCAGTTCTGGAGCCTGTCGTCCAGGATGCAGGTCAGCAGGACCTTCCTTGTCTCTCCACCGGCTTCTAGTCGCCCACCACCTGCTGCCCCTGGTCTGTGTGCAGTCTGCTTCCTCCTCGCACCTCTCTCTATCTCTCTCTGTCTCTCTAAGTTTCTTTCTTAGGACTATTTGTCTCATTGCATAACTCTGGGTCCATTGTGTTTCATTTTAATTTCCCCAGAGGTATTTCCTAATTTCTCTGTGACTACTTCTTTGACCCACTGGTCATTTCAGAGTGTGCTGTTTGACTTCCATGCATTGTGGTTTTCCAGTTTTTCTTCTGCTATTATTTTCTAGTTTTGTTTTATTGTGACCAGACGTGATACTTGCTTTTTTAAAATTATTTTTAGTTGTTGATAGCACTTTATCTATCTATATGTGGTGCTGAGAATCGAACCCAGTGCCTCACACATGCCAGGCAAGCGCTCACCACTGAGCCACAGTCCCGGCCCCAGAAGTGATAGTTTCTTTTAGGTAAAAATGATTCCATAGAATTATTTAAGTCCTTAATTTCCCTACTTATATTCTGTTTAGTTGTTCTCTTACTGAAAGCAAATTTTAAAATCTCTACTGTTCTTTTATTGATGTCTATTTCTCCCTTCAATTTTGTCAATATTTGCTTCACGTATTTAGGAGATCCTAGGTTTGGTGAACAAGTGCTTACGACTGCAACATGTTCCTGGAGAGGTGGTCTTTCATCATGGCCAGTGTTCTCGTTGGTCTCTTGTGATCATCTTGACTGGAAGGCTGTTTTCTCTGACGTCAGGATAGCCACCCCAGCTCTCTTTTGATTGCCACGGCTGGCTTTGAACTTGTGATCCTCCTGTCTCAGCTTCCTGAGCCACGGGGATTACAGGCATGTGCCACTGCACCCGGCTCTATTTTATTTTACTTATTTATTTTGTGATTTTGGGGATCAAACCCAGGGCCTTGCATGCTAGGCACATACTCTACCAATCAGTTACATACTTCCACTCCCTTTATTTTATTTTGCTCAAATGTCACTTCCTCAAAGGCCTTCCAATCCCTCTGAAACCTCACATCCACAATGTGCCCATGTTTCTATTTCTTCTTGTTAAATATATTTCTACTGACTCTAGCACAAAAGTACATATTTCCTAATTGCATCCATCACCAATGGAGATGTGTTATGCATCTTTTAAAAAAACTGTTGGGGGCTGGGATTGTAGCTCAGCGGTAGAGCGCTTGCCTCGCATGCGGGAGGCCCTGGGTTCGATCCTCAGCACCACGTATAAATAAATAAATAAAACAAATGTCTATGAAAAAAATTAAAAAAGAAAAAAAAGGCTGATTGTAAAATTAAAAAAAAAAACAAAACAAAAAAACTGTTGGCCTCAGGGTCTCATATTAGAATACAAACTGCATGTGAATAGTAAACTTTATCCTGGAAGTCTGAAGCAATGCCTGCTACATAATAGATCTTTGATCGACATCTTTTGAATGAATGAACAGGGCTTAAACAGCAATTCAAATTTTGCTTGTTTTCATTAATACTTTTTAATACTGTGGGTTGTTTATCTATTCACACACACACACACACACACACACGTTTAATGAATGGGCACTTATTTTACACCTACATGTGGGGCAGAGACAATCTTCACGGGGTGTCAGGCAGCCACAAGAACATGGCAAAGGCATGAACGAGGGGGCAAGAGTGTCACTTAATTCCTGCCTGAGCGACAACAGGGGCAGAAGCAAGCTCTGCTCAGGTCTAAAAGCAAACCCTGGGTGTGCAGTGTCACTCAGCCATGGAGCCTGGCCAAGCCAGACGAACTGAGTCTTCATTTCCTTTTCTACTACTCATGGGGCCACTGTGATGATTTATTGAGAACCCTAATGAGAGAGACGAGGCTTTATAATCTGTGCACATGTAGGCTACTGTAAGGAATTAAAGGCTACTCCCAGAGCATGAGCATTTCTTGCCTGTCCCACTGAGTATGAGGTCAAACCACTGAACAATGTACAGAAGCAAATTATTTTGGGGAGGGGAGGTTACCAGGGATTGAACCCAAGGGTGCTTACCCACTGAGCTACATCCCCAGCTCCTTTTATTTTTTATTTAGAGACAAAGTCTTGCTAAGTTGCTGAGTCTGGCCTTGAACCGGCGATTCTCCTGCCATAGCCGCCTGAGCAGCTGGGATTACAGGTGTATAACACTGCATCAGCACAAAAGTTACTTTTAAATCTTATTCTAGCGTCTGGGATATACCTCAACAGTAGAGTGCTTGCCTAGCACAAATATGGCCCTGGGTTCAATCCCTAGCACTGGGGGCAAAATGCTTGTCAATGATGTGATCAGCATATGTTTAGAGTCCTCAGGCAGGAGAAGGAGAGATGGTGGAACCTACTTTCAAACACCATCTCAGAAGCCAGCAAGGCAGGGGTGTTTACAGTCTGTGAACTGAAACACAACGAGTTCACATGAAAAGGCACAGTAAAGGAAGAAGTAACGATGCTGGGGTCAGATGGCTTCGGTCCTAGTCTCAGTCTGTTTCCATTAGTTATATAACCTGGGAAGTTATTACCATTTCCTCATCAGGAAAAAAACAAGACAGCAGTATCTCACAGGGTTCTTATGAAGATTGTGTTAGTCACCTTTCCATCACTGTGACAAAATACCTGAGGAAAAACAACTTGAAGTATAAAAGATTTTTTTTGGCTCACAGTTACAGAATGTCAGTCCCTGGTCAGCTTCCTTGTGTCTGGGCCTGTGGTGAGGCAGAATATGATGATAAGGGGTGCATGACAGGACACAGCTGCTCACCCTAGTGGTGGCCAAGAAGCAGAGAGACCGAGGAAAGGGCCAAGGACAAAATACACCCTTCAGAGGCCTGCCCTAGTAACCCGCTGCCTCCAAATAGGCTCTGCTCCTAAAGGCTAAGCTGGCAACCAAGTCTTTAGCACAGTTGTCAAAAGACAGAGTTAGGGGCTGGGGTTGTAGCTCAGTGGTAGAGCGCTTGCCTTGCATGCGTGAGGCACTGGGTTCCGTCCTCAGCACCACATAAAAATAAAGATATTGTGTCCACCTACAGCTAAAAAATATTAAAAAAAAAAAAAAAAAAAAAAGACAGAGTTATAGCCGGGTGCAGTGGCACACGCCTGTAATCCCAGCACTTTGGGAGGCTGAGACAGGAGAATCGCGAGTTCAAAGCCAGTCTCAGCAATGGTGAGGTGCTAAGCAACTCAGTGAGACCCTGTCTCTACATAAAACACAAAATAGGGCTGGGGGTGTGGCTCAGGGGTAGAGCACTTGCCTATCATGTGTGAGGCACTGGGTTCGATCCTCAGTATCACATAAAAATAAATAAATAAAATAAAGGTATTATGTCCATCTACAACTAAAAAAATATTAAAAAAAAAAATGAAGAATTAGGGGCTGGGATTGTAGCTCAGCGGTAGAGCGCTTGCCTCGCATGCGTGAGGCCCTGGGTTTGATCCTCAGCACCACATACAAAGCAATAAAATAAAGACATTGTGTCCATCTACAGCTAAAAAAAAAAAATTAAAAAAAAAAGAATTAAACATTTTTCCTGTCTTTGCTATCAAAGTATACTTAATGGCAATGAAGTAGCCTTAGTTCACAAGGGAAAGAATTTCAGCTAATAAATGTAGAAAGAATGATTGAATTAGAAAATTAACCGGGCTGGGTGAGTAGCTCTTGACAGTGTTTGCCTAGCATGCACAAGGCCCTGGGTTTGACCCCCAGTGCTGTATAAAAATAGGAGAAAGAAAAAATCACCACAACCTCTAATGAAATAACAGCAAATGAAAAGAGCAAGTAAGCAATGAACCAGCAGAAGTTTAATGAAGAATGTCACAGAGGCAAGCTGTCTCGGGCTGAGTGGGCCCAGCATCACTGAAACAGGAACAATGAAACACTGTATTATCCGCACACATCATTTCCTGGGAAGTTTTCTTGCCCACCCCACCACATTGAATCTGAGCACCAAGTCTCTATATCCACCCTCAATTTACAGGAAATGTGGGAGAAGAATGAGATTTAAATGGCATAGGAAGTAGTCAAATTCATGTGAGGAATGACCCAGCTCCTAAAAGGCAATGAATGACAGGGAGAAAAAAAAGGGTGGGGGGGGGGGATGCTCTAGAATATGAGACACATACAAGCTATAGAAGCAAATTTCATATGTAGATTTTGTATGTAATCTGAGTTGAACAAAACAATTGTAAAACAGTGCATGTTAGACTATCAGGGAAATTTTTTCGTACTAGGTATAATTCCAGGATTAGCTGATTTTCAAGTGTGAAAATGGCACTACAGTTAAGCAAAACTGGTCTACTTTTTCAGAGCTGTACACTGAGATACAAAAGTGAAATAATATAATGTTTGTAATTTGTTCTAAAATGCTGCAGTCGAAGAAAACAGGAATACGTGGAGTTTCAGGATCTTGGTAACTGTTGAACACTTGTGATGGGATATGGGAATTCACTTGAGAACTTTTAAAAACATCGAGTGCTTCTGAGAATGAGCATTTTCATAACAAATTTTAAAGAGATTTTTTAAAAGAAATCATGTCTACAAGAGTGGTATAGTGAATGAGCATTAGCTCTCCTTCCCCACCACACAGATGTAAGATACGTGGGTGCAAGCGGAAACCCCTCAGCGTTTTTTACTGAAAACACTCTGGGATTCGCTCATTGAAGGAACCTAGGCAGGCCGCGCGCCCACCAGAGATCTGGCCCCGGGGTGTGCAGGAAACAGTCAGCGACGGTGCCAGGCAGAAACTCAGCAAGATCAAGTGTTGAGAAGCCTTTGTCATTTTCTTTTTCCTTTTTAAGTAGGGAATTGTTTTCGATCTACCCCGAGGGGCAGCTGCAACTTCCCTACGATAAGCATTACCCGTGCTAGTCAAGCCACAGGTAGGCCTTCCCGCCGCTCCCCTAGAAGCGGGTTTAGAGGGGCAGGACCGGGCCACGGGGCCCGGAGGTCCGCGCGGGGCTCCTGGGGGGCCGGCCCCTCTCCGGGAGGCGTCTTCCGCCCCGCGGCGTTACCTAGCAGCCCTCAGCCTCCCGCGGTGAGCCGAGCGAGGAGCACGCGTCCGCGGCCCCCCAGCAGCCCCCGCCGCTGACGCCCGCAGGGCTCCCGCCCGCTGGGCAGCACGCCGCCAGCCTTCCCCAGCCCGCAGCGCCCGCACCACGCCCAGCACCGCGCCTTCCGGGCTCTGTGACGTCCACGAGGCTCCGCCCCGTCACGCCCTCACGGCAGAGCCAATGGGAGCGCGGGGCGGACCTCTTGGCCCTCCGCCCCGCCCCCCCGGCGGAGCCAATCGGAGGGCCGGGCCGCTCCGCCCTCCGGGAGCCCGCGCGGGCTGGCTCCTCCGCGGCGGGGCGCGATGGACCGGGCTGCCGATCCTGCTCCTCCCCGCGTCCGCCGGGCCCGGCCGCCGCCAGCGGAGGCGAAGCTGCCGGCGAGCCACGAGGAGGAGCTGTACGACTGCCTCGACTACTACTACCTGCGCGACTTCCCGGCCTCCGGGGCGGGGCGCAGCAAGGGCCGGACGCGGCGCGAGCAGGAACTGCGCACCAACCGGCCGGTGCCCGGCGGCCACGAGCGCAAGGTCGCGCAGAGGCTCCTCAACGGCCAGCGCAAGCGTCGCCAGCGCCAGCTGCAGCCCCGGCCGCGCACTCGCCTTGCCTAAGCGCCGGTAGGTGCAGCCCGGCCCGCGCCATCCTCCCGCCGGGGCCCAGCCGCCCGGGCGCTCCGAGGCCCAGCGGTACGCTCACGTCCCAGCTCGCCTCGCGGCTGCCGCGGCAGGGGTGCGGCCGGGCCCAAAGCCGCAGGAACGCTGCGAGGACGCGCAGGAACTGCTCAGAGGACGGGCGCGCCCTTCCCGCGCTCCTGCGCACCAGCCAGTAACGGATGTCTTTTTCTGTCTGATTTCTACAGGATACCAAAAGGACCCGATAAAAGTATTTTCACTGAGTCCAACTGTAACTGGTCCTCCATGTTGGTCAACAGAACTTTTCGACAACCTTAAGTTTGCCGCTTCGATCTTTTCCTTACTAATTGTTAATTAAGTAACGTCCAAGTGGGTATGCCTTTTAGAGTTTTTAATTAAAACAGAACAGCAAGAATGGCATTTTTAACTCTTCTGGGCTTTTTTCCCTCCTTTATAGTTACGATAGTAAACTCGTTTCTAGTCCACAAATACTTGGGTTCTTATGTGGAAGAGGTCATAAAGACGGACGGGGGAGGCCAAAGAGGAATTTGTACAAGATTTCTAACCAAATGTCAGAGACCACACTGAAGGTTTTATATTTGTTGTAATAGGGCACACTGAACAGTTGCTAGGTTCTCTGCACTTAACAATCCTTGGAGGTGTAGAAGCAGCTATCCCCGTTTTAAAGAAGGAATTCTAGGGAAGAGAGTTAAAGTAACTTTCCAGAGATCACACAGCTAATTAGGCAGGAAGCCTTGTTTAGTACAGTAGTAAATATTTCATTCAGTTTTAACCAGAACTTTTCTTCCGGTATAGTAAACACATACATGCAAACCATGCTATATTTGAACACTTTTTTGAAAATGAGAAGTTTTGTGTGGTGGCGGATATCTGTAAGCCCAGCTATTCTGGAGGCTGAGGCCAGAAGATCACAAATTGGAGGCCAGCCTGGGCAACAGCCAGACATTGTCTCAAAGTAAAAAAGGCCTTGGAATGTAGCTTAGTGATAGAACCCTTGACTAGCATTGGCGAAGCCCTGGACTGGATCCCCAGTACATCTCCACAAAAAAAAAAAGGAAAGAAAAGAAAATGGAAAAATTTACAGGAGGCTCATTTTCCTTAAGTTAACTGATAAAGAAATAATGAGGAGCTGGGTAGAGAGGTGAAGGGCTGTAATTCCAGTGACTCGAGAGGTCAAGGTAAGAGGATCACAAGTTTGAGTCAGCCCCAGCAATTTAATTAGGCTCTGTTTCAAAAAATAAAAAGGGCCAGATATGATGGTGCTTCCTGTAATCCAGTGACTCAGGAGGCTGAGGCAGGAGGATCACAGGTTCAAAGCCAACCGCAGCAATTTAGCAAGGCCCTAAGCAACTTAGCAAGACCACCTTAAAATTCAAAAAAGGGCTGGGGATGTGGCTCAGTAGTAAAGTGCCCCTGAGTTCAATCCCCAGTACCCCAAAAAAGTTTTAAGTGCCCCCAAGCAGCATATAGAGGCATTCACTTTTCCAGCACTGGTTTTCCTTAACTGTTAAGACAGAGTAGTATGTTTCAGAACCACTCACAAATTCCACGTTTAAAGACGAGTTGAAGCCGGGCACGGTGGCTCAAGCCTGTAATCCCAGCACTTAGGGAGGCTGAGACAGGAGAATCGTGAGTTCAAAACCAGCCTCAGCAATGGCGAGGTGCTAAGCAACTCAGTGAGACCCTGTCTCTACATAAAACACAAAATAGGGCTGGGGATGTGGCTCAGTGGTCGAGTGCCCTGAGTTCAATCCCCAGTACCAAAAAAAAAAAGGTAAGAGTTGAGTTACAGTTATAAAATTATGTAGAATACGGCAGGCTGACTTTCCTCTTCCTCTTTAGTCTGTATTCAGTCAGGCCTTCTGCACCTAGCAGTGCATCCTTGATTGGGAGAGAAGATAATATATTCATGTGAATACTGGCTTTGATAATCCACCACTCTGGCATCCAGAAAACTTTGGTAATTAACGTCAAGTTCCACCAAGCTTGATTTGTAAAGTACAAATAATACTGGATTACCTTGCAAAACTGTGAGGATTACAGACAGAATGTAGAAAGCATCTGGCAGTCAAGAGCCAGCACATGATAGGTACTCAATGAATGGTAGCTAATTTTAAATTTATAGAATACCATCTTCTACTTGAGTAATGAAATCTTAAATTTTTTCTCTTACATTAATTCTTGTACTAAAATGTCTCTGACATTCAGGCAGTGTGGTATGGTAGCAGTCTGGCTTTGAAGGTAAGCATCTGTGTAGCCTTTAGCAAGTTATTTAAAATCTCTAAGCATTTTTCCCTTACCTATAAAATGGTAGTAATTGTAGTGTCTTTGTCAAGAGTTCTTGTTAAGTGTAAATGAAATAGTGAGTATAAAGCTCTTAGTACCACACACGCACACAGCTGGCACCAACTTTTTTTTTTTTTTGCAATACCAGGGATTGAGCCCAACTCAGCTAGGAAGCACATTCTACCACTCAGTTACATCCTCAACCCGTTTTTTAAAAAAAATATTTTTTTAAATCTTTATTTTATTTATTTTATGTATTTTGTATGTGGTGCTGAGGATCAAACCCAGTGCCTCATGCATGCAAGGCAAGCGCTCTACAACTGAGCCACACCCCAGCCCTCAACCCTTTTTTTTGGGTACTAGGGATTTAACTCAGGGGCACTCGACCACTGAGCCACATCCCCAGCCCTATTTTGTGTTTTATGTAGAGACAGGGTCTCACTGAGTTGCTTAGCACCTCGCCATTGCTGAGGCTGGCTTTGAACTCGCAATTCTCCTGTCTCAGCCTCCGTAAATGCTGGGATTACAGGCGTGCGCCACCGCGCCCGTCTTCAACCCTTTTTTTAAAAAAAAATATTTTAGTTGTCAGTTGTCTTTATTTTATTTATTTATATGTGGTGCTGAGAATTGAACCCAGTGCCTCACACATGCTAGGCAAGTGCTCTATCACTGAACCACAACCCCAGCCCAATCCTTAATTTTTATTTTGAGACAGAGTCTCACTAAGTTGCCCAGGATGGCCTCAAACATTCTCCTGCCTCAGCCTCCTGAGTAGCTGGGATTACAGGCATGTGCCCCATACCTAGTCTACAGTAGTTTTTAATAATGTTCCCATTGGGGCTGTCTTATCCTTTAAAAATTTCTTTCCTATTTTTGGTTCCCCCTCTTCTGCCTCTCAAATACCATATCCAAATTGGCTCTATGGTGCAATGGACAGAGCATTAGACTTCTGGCCAAACTTCTAGCCACTCAAATACCATATCCAGATTAATCTTCCTGAAGACAATTTTAATCATATAAAAACCCTCAATGGCTTCTCTAACCTTATAGGATAAAAAGCTTGGATTCTTTTTTTTTTTGGCACCAGGGATTGAACTCAGGGATACTTGACCACTGAGCCACACCCCCAGCCCTATTTTGTGTTTTATGTAGAGACAGGGTCTCACTGAGTTGCTTAGCGCCGTTGCTGAGGCTGGCTTTGAACTCCCGATTCTCCTGTCTCAGCCTCCCTAAGTGCTGGGATTACAAGCGTGAGCCACCGCGCCCGGCTTTGGATTCTTTATATTGTCCTGAAAATCATATATTGGATTTTAACTTTATACAAACTCCACTTAATGATTTGTTTGTATAGTTCTTAGTACTAAGATCAGATCGACAGTTACATTCATTACTTTGTCAGATGTGAGAAAGGCACTATATACATGTCTCAGTTACCCAAAGAAAAATGGCTGAAGAGCACAGCATGCCCAGACAGTGGCCCTGTCAAAGCAACACTTTGTAAGATGCTCTGCCTAAGAGTTTGCTTGTTTTCAATGCTGGAACTTTTTAAATTTAAAACATGGTTGCTGTAGAAAACGTGTATCATCTACTGCTGTGTGACTAATTACTTCAGACCTAGTGGCTTAAGATGAGTCACGGGGGCTGGGACTGTGGCTCAGTGGTAGAGCGCTTGCCTCGCATATGGGAGGCACTGGGTTCAATCCTCAGCACCACATATAAATAAATGAATAAATAAAGGTCAATCAACAACTAAAAAAAAAATTAAAAAAAAAGAGATGAGTCACACGCTGCCTAACCCTGGGATGTGTTATAGGAAATGCACTGGGCAATTTACTCACGTGAACCCCACAGTGCACTTCCACAGAGATGGCTAGTGCCACTCGACAGTGCAGGCTTCCTAACTGCACTCACTCCAAGGTCATTCCCGGTCATCCTGACTCAGGTTGTCTCCTGAGGCTGCAGTCAGGTATCAGTTCACAGTCCTCTGAAGGCTGTTTCCAAGATGGCCTATTCTGGTGACTGTGACAGGCCTGTTCTTTGCCACATGAACCTCTGTCTACAGGCTGCTTGGGTTTCAGGACATGACATCTGCCTTTCCCCAGAGTAAGTAAGCCAGGAGAGTGAAGAGGCAGCTGCAGAACCGCTGATGATCTAGCTCCCAAAGTTAGACCTTCACTTTTGGATCTTCCTGTCAGTAGTGTCACTAAATCCCACCCACATTCAAAGGGAGCGAGATCAGGCTCCACCTTTTTTTTTTTAATTTTTTTAGTTGTTGATGGATCTTTATTTTATTCATTTATTGTTTATATGTGGTGCTGAGGCTCGAACCCAGTGCTTCACGCGTGCTAGGCAAGCGCGCTACCACTGAACTACAGCCCCAGCTCCCAGGCTCCACCTTTTGAAGGGACTGTCTAAGGATGTGTGCATGCGTTTTAGACTATCATGGTATGTTTAATTATTGTGTTCACTGCAGAAAGACTATAATTCCAATACCCGGTTGGGTGTATATACTTTAAGTTTTCAAAATATATATGAACTTTCTCAAAAATAAACCTACTTATTATGAATACTACTTTGTAACCTGCTTTTGCACTTAATATATTGTGTAGACTCCAGATACAGCAGTGCACACCTGTGATCCCAGTGACTCACTAGGCTGAAGCAAGGGAACTTATGGTTTGAAGCTGGCCTAGGCAACTTAGGGAAACCTTGTCTCAAAATATAAAACAAGGACTGGGGGGCTGGGATTGTAGCTTAGCGGTAAAGCGCTTGCCTCGCATGCGTGAGGCCCTGGGTTTGATCCTCAGCACCACATACAAAGCAATAAAATAATTTAAAAAAAAAAAAAAAGGACTGGGGATGGAACGTATCATATAAACGTGTATATAGATGATAATTTTTTCCCCCCTTTTGGCACCAGGGATGGAACTCAGGGGTACTCGACCACTGAGCCACATCCTCAGCCCTATTTTGTTTTATGTAGAGACAGGGTCTCACTGAGTTGCTTAGTACCTTACTGTTGCTGAGGCTGGCTTTGAACTCAAAATTCTCCTGTCTCAGCCTCACAAAGTGCTGGGATTACAGGCCTGCACCACTGCACCCAGCTTTGACACTTTTCATGTCAAATGTTCTTTCATAACTTTTCCATGCTGGAGACTGAACCCAGGGTCTTGCTCATGCTAAGCAAGCGTTGACTCTCAGTTATGCTGGGTGTGGTGGTGCATGCCTATAATTCCATCAATTTGGGAGGCTGAGGCAGGAGGATCCCAAGTTCAAGGCCAGTCTCAGTAACCTGGTGAGACCTTAAGCAATTTATCAAGACCCTTTTTCAAAATTAAAAAATAAAATGGGGGGGCTGGGGTTGTGGCTCAGTGGTGGACCGCTTGCCTCGCATGCGTGAGGCACCAGGTTCGACTCTCAGCACCACATAAAAACAAATGAATGGAGTGGAGATATTGTGTCCATCTACAGCTAAAAAATTATTTTAAAAATAAATAAATAAATAAATAAAATAAAATGGGTTTAAGCCAAGCATGGTGGCACACACCTGTAATCCCAGCACTTTGGGAGGCTGAGACAGGAGGATCGCGAGTTCAAAGCCAGCCTCAGCAATGACAAGGTGCTAAGCAACTTAGTGAGACCCTGTCCCTACATAAAACACAAAATAGGGCTGGGGATGTGGCTTAGTGGTCGAGTATCTGAGTTCAATCCCCAGTACCAAAAAAATATAAATAAATAAAAATAAAAAGGGTTGGGCATGTGGTTCAGTGGTTAAGCCCCTTAGGTTCAATTCCCAGTACCAACACTGAGCTACATCCCTAGTACCCTTTCATAACTTTTAATGACAGTGTACATTTAATCACACTTAACGTATAATTTTATACTGTAGTATGCTTAGGTTGTTTACAGGTTTTCTCTATTTTACAGCTAATTTCTACAATCTGGAATATTACACAATTTTAAATTTTCTGATAGGACTGGAAATGTGGTTTAGTGGTAGAGCACTTGCCTAGCATTTTCAAGGCCCTGGGTTTGAGACCTACCTCTGGAAAAAAAAATTCTGATGCCATTAGGTGCAGTAGCACACCTGTAGTCCTAGAATGGCTTGAGCCCTGGATTTTGAGCCTAGGCAACACAGCAAGAACCCTTCTCAAAACAAAAACAGAAACTGTCTCCTCTAAATGATAGTACTAAAATTGTTGCCTATTGCCTAATTTGAGCAGACTTTTTACTGCAATCATTGAGTCCATTCACCTAAATGCCTCATCTATAACAATAACTTTTAAGTTTCTTGGTTCAAATTTTGACCACTGTAAGTGAATTTGAGTGGGGGGCTTTACTGGGGATTGAATCCAGGGCACTCTACCACTGAACCACATCCTCAACCCTTTTGTTTTTTATTGGGATAGGGTCTCCCTACATTGCTGGGGCTGGCCTTGAACTTGGGTGGTCCTGTCTCATCCTCCTGAGCTGCTAGGATTGCAGGTGTATGCCAATTGTTTATGGATCTTGACACAAAAATTCTCAACAAAAAACTAGCAAACTAGGGGCTGGGGTTGTGGCGCAGTGGTAGCGTGCTCGCCTAGCACACGTGAGGCACTGGGTTCGATCCTCAGCACCACATAAAAAGAAAATATATTCTGTCCACCTACAACTAAAAAATAAATATTAAAAAAAAAAAAAACCAGCGAACTAAATTCAGTATTGTTAACAGGATTACACAATACCCGCCTCTTTTTTTTTAATTTTACTTTTTTTAGTTGTAGATGAACACAATATCTGTAGTTTATTTATTTTTTACGTGGTGCTGAGGATCGAACCCTGCGCCT
Organism: Geosciurus inauris; assembly: GCA_004024805.1. Classification (NCBI taxonomy): domain Eukaryota; kingdom Metazoa; phylum Chordata; class Mammalia; order Rodentia; family Sciuridae; genus Geosciurus; species Geosciurus inauris. The sequence continues at coordinate 21,380 of PVHX01023009.1, forward strand.
CACGCCGCTGGGCCACACCCCAGCCCAACACCCACGTCTTTTCACTCATTTTACGGTTCTTTTTTTTTTTTTTTTTTTGGTACCAGGGATTGAACTCAGGGGTACTCGACCACTGAGCCACATCCCCAGCCCTATTTTGTGTTTTATGTAGAGACAGGGTCTCACTGAGTTGCTTAGCGCCTCGCCGTTGCTGAGGCTGGCTTTGAACTCGCGATTCTCCTGTCTCAGCCTCCCAAAGTGCTGGGATTACAGACGTGCGCCACCACGCCCGGCCATTTTACGGTTCTTACTAGTAGTCACAGGACTGTCAACTCCCAGCGCTGTGCGTGTGGGGTTCTCATTTAGCAGGCAGGACAGTAAGTCAGAGGTCGCCTGGGCCACCCGGCGACCACCTCGGATCCAGCCGGTTCGGGCTGCCTACTGAAGAGGCGCTACCTGCAAGATGGGCCTGGCCCGGGGCCTCAGTTCCAGCTTCCAGGCCAGGCTGGGCAACTTGGCCGCACCCTGCCTGGAAACTAAAAGGCCCGCGACGTGGCTCAGTGGTTGGGCGCCCCGGGTTCGATGACCGGAAAGAAAAAGCGAACGCGAGACGAGGCTGAGGCCGATTCTCGGGGCGCCGCGGGCAGGGCGGGCGGCGTCTCCTCCCGCGCTTCCCCGTCACCCCCGCCGGACGCAGGCGGGCTCCGGGGTCCCCCGCCCCGAGACCCCGACTCCGCCAAGGCGGAACCCGGGGCGCCACGGGTCCCCGGCGGGGTGAGCCTCGCGGCCTGGGGACGTCGCGGCGACACGAATGGGGCTGCGGAGGCACACTAAGGTCACCCCACGCCTCGCCGCTTCCCGCGCTCGCGCCGAACCCAGCCTCCAATCCCTAGTGAGAAGCCCGCGCTCGCCGCACAGCAACTTCCTGCCTCCCAGAGCGCCGGCGCCCGCTCATGACGTCACCGCGCGCGGCCATGCCGTGGTGACGTCAGCTCTTCCGGTGACCTTCAGCGCCCGTGGACGTCCGCGCCCGGAGCCCCCTGCTTGCGCGCTGATTGGCCGCGCCCCAGCCAGCCCCGCCTCCGCTTCCGCTCGCCGCCGTCCGGTCGCCAGCGCTGCGCAGTTTCGCCTTCTGGAAGCCGAGCCGCCGCGAACTGAGCATGCCGCGCGGAAGCCGGAGCCGCACCTCGCGCGTGGCGCCCCCGGCCAGGTGAGGCTTGTCGGGACGGCGCAGCGCGGGAGCGACTCGCGCGCGGGGACCGGGGACTCGAGGGCCGGGCCTGGGCCAAGGTGCGCGCGGCGGGCCGCCCAGTCGGAGGTCGTCTTCGTGAGACGCGGCGGTGCTGCCCGGCGAGTGGCCTGCACCTGCCTTCGGATGTAGCCGGCCCGGCGAGGCTCCCCATGTCCTCCCGCCCGGGTACCTGGGACCCTAGCGACTCGGGGGGCTGAGGCGGGAGGATGGCAAGTTGAAGGCTGGCCTCAGCAACTTGGCAAGACCCTCTCTGGAAATAACGAATAAAGCGCCCCCGGGTTCAGTCCCCAGTGCAGACAAAAGGAGGAATTTTTTTCCTTAATATTTAACATCGTAATTTTTTTTTTTTTGGTACTGGGGACTGAACTCAGGGGCACTCGACCACTGAGCCACATCCCCAGCCCTATTTTGTGTTTATGTAGAGACAGGGTCTCCCTGAGTTGCTTAGTGCCTCGCCGTTGCTGAGGCTGGCTTTGAACTCGCGATGCTCCTGTCTCGGCCTCCCTAAGTGCTGGGATTACAGGCGTGCATCACCGTGCCCGGCTAGTATCATAACTTTTTAACTTTAATTTTTTTTTTACCAACCGTATCAAAAGGCATCGTGACATTTTAAATTATCAGGAGTGATTCTTGGGAGCTTCAATAGAGTGTGAGCTCCACCAAGGCAGAGGTTTTCCTCTGTTATATTCCCAGCCTCTACAGCACTACTGCCTAGTGTTTGAGTAGATGAATTCTCTAGGGATTTTTTTCTTCCTTCATTTTGTTTTCCTGGTGGCACCAGGGACTGATGCGGTTGCTATACCACTGAGCTCCTACCCCAGCCCTTTTTACTTTTGTTATTTCAAATGTTGGAATAAATGTGGTTTTTGAAGATACTGTGACGTGGGAATACCTAGAGATGGTTACAGGCGGGGGTGGGGAAAGTTCGTTTTTTAAGTTGATGGTTCACAAAACCAGTTGGAAGTGCTTCACCTCGTACTTGTCCCTTTTTTCACAGCCGGGCCCCCCAGATGAGAGCTGCGCCCAGGCCTACACCAGCAGCTCAGCCACCAGCGGCAGTCCCACCAGCTGCAGTGGGCTCCCCTGCTGCGGCACCCCGGCAGCCAGGTCTGATGGCCCAGATGGCGACCACTGCAGCTGGTGTGGCAGTGGGCTCTGCTGTGGGGCACACGCTGGGCCATGCCATGACTGGGGGCTTCAGCGGAGGAAGTACTGCCGAGCCTGCAAAGCCCGATATCACTTACCAGGTGTGTTTGGATAAAATAGTTGTTTGTAAGTTCCTTATGCCTAGGAACTGTCTTAAGTTTAGAATCTACAATACTGTTAATAGAAAGTGGGTTATCAAAAGCCCCGGTTGGGGGCTGGGTTTATGGCGCAGTGGTAGCGTGCTTGCCTAGCATGCATGAGGCACTGGGTTCGATCCTCAGCACCACATAAAAATAAAATAAAGAGATTCTGTCCGCCTACAACTAAAAAATAAATATTTAAAAAAAAAAAAAAAAAAAAAAAAAGCCCTGGTTGGCGAGTTAGTGATTCAGGCCAGCAACAACAAGTACTGTACAAATTATGTTTCTTCCCAAGGTGTCGTGTTGCAACAGTCCAGCCTGACTCCCTGTCAAATAGCCATTTTCCTCTTTGAGTGTGTTTTTTTTTTTTAAATATTTATTTTTTAGTTGTAGGCAGACAGAATATCTTTATTTTATTTTTATGTGGTGCTGAGGATCGAACCCAATGCCTAACGTATGCTAGGTGAGCACGCTACCACTGCGCCATAACCCCAGCCCCCTCTTTGAATGTTTTATCTCGATTTTTTTTACTAATCCAGTCTCTATTTTATTTTATTATTTTTTTAATATTTATTTTTTAGATGTAGGTGGACAGAATATCTTTATTTTATTTTTATGTGGTACTGAGGATCGAACCCCATGCCTCACGCGTACTAGGCGAGCACGCTGCCACTGCGCCATAACCCCAGCCCTATTTTGTGTTTTGTGTAGAGACAGGGTCTCACTGAGTTGCTTAGGGCCGCGCCCTTGCTGAGGCTGGCTTTGAACTCACGATCCTCAGGAGTACTAACTATTGTGTTCCTTTACAGGAGCCTCTGGGAACCCAGCCGGCAGAGCAGCAGCAGCTTGGTGGCCCTTGCTTGTATGAGATGAAGCAGTTTTTGGAGTGTGCCCAGAACCAGAGTGACGTTAAGCTCTGCGAGGGCTTCAGTGAGGTGCTGAAGCAGTGCAGAGTCGCTCACGGTAGGTGGGCAGTCAGGCTCCCATCTGCTCGGTGCAGAGTGGCGTCCCTGAGCCCTGGAGAACTTAGGGAGTCTGTTGGATAAATTAAACCAAGTTGGAAGAAGTGTTGTTTGAACTTCTCTGCTTTTCGCCAGCAGTGTTCTAGCTGTGATTCTTCCTTAAGCAGGTACAAATGCCAGGCCTTGCTGTGGTTCACTACATGTGAGTGGCCGTAGGGCTGTGGGTATAAAAGTTACATGAAGTCCCTCAAACCCTTGAGTTAGGCTTTCTAGAATTTGCACTCGAGCTGCTTTTGTGTAAGTTTCTACTGTCCATTTTAAGAATTCAGAATCTATTACAGTTCTTATTTTTATTTTTCCTTCTTCAGGTAGGTATGAAGTAGGGGAGAATTCAGATTCTTTCAGGTGGTTGCAATATGGAATTAAGAGATTGCCTGTCCAAGATTATCAGAGGGCCTGTTGGCCTCACACCAGAGCAGCTAGATTTCTTCCTCAGATCTTTGTTCCTCTAGGAAGTACGGCTCTGTCTTCCTGGTTGAGGCAGCTGGAGAGGTGAAATTTCAGTAGCTTGCTTCAGACACCTGTTTTGCCGGGTATCTGCAGCTAGTGCTCTTCTAACTTACATTTTCTCTTTCCAGGATTAGTCTAATCAAGAAGTTCAAATTGGAGAAGTGGAAAATCGCCTCTGGTGACCAAGTTACTTTAGCATAAAAATGTAATTGATAGTGCAAGTATGAGATGTAAAACCGCACTTAATAGCTTCCGTGTCTCTGAGTGGCAGCCAAACAGTATTCAGTATGGAAGTTCACTGAGTTGGTACAGAATTTGAGGCTGGGCAAATGTTTGTGTGGTCTCCTTAAGCCAGTTGTTCTGATGTTCTTTGAGTTTATTAGAATAAAGCGATTTTCTCCCTAGGTGTGTGGTGGTGGTCAGTCTTTTAAGTATGAGGTCCTAAATTAGATCTGCGTGCTGAACATGATGTATTTCACAGCAGAACACAGCTCCCTGAAGGGGTGCATCAGGAGGAGCGCCCTTGCAGACTTGCTGCCAGGTGGTCAGGAAACTGCTTAGAAGACAGCCCGGGGGTGGGGGACTGGGGTGTAAGGGCTGGGGGGTGTAAGCCTAGCCTGCCTGGGGGCTGGGCTGTGGCTCAGTGGTAGAGCGCTTGCCTTGCACCTGTGACGCCCTGGGTTCCATCCTCAGCACCACATAAAAATAAGTAAGGATATTGTGTCCATCTACAACTAAAAAAAATACATTTTTTTTAAAAAAAGTAACAATCTCTAAAAATACTGTTGTAAAAGAGTGGCTGACACAGAAGATGTGGCCACAGGCTTCCTACTGGACGGGTTTCTGGGGCCAGATCAGCACTGTCCCCCAGTATGTCCACTTGCCTCAAATCCCCTTCCTGGGCACCAGGTTGCTTTTAAGTGAAAGAAACCCAGCTACATCCCTCATGGAAAGCTCAAAATTTCATTTACTTTTGAGAGTTAATCTTACCACATTTTCTGCTGTTTGTACTTTCAGAAGTGCCTTTCAGTAATGGTGGTGTTGCTCAGTGGTAGGGCATTTGCCTAGCACATGGAGGGTCCTGGGTTTAGTCCCCACCACCATACAAACTGCTGAAAGCTCAGTCCTTGTCCCCGATGCCAATCTAGTAACGAGGACACGGTTTTTTTTTTTTTTTTTTTTTTTTTTTTTTTTTTTTT
>PVHX01023010.1:0-26575 GCA_004024805.1 Geosciurus inauris
TTTTATTAATTTTGAAAATTTGTTTTTTTTAGACATGACAGTAGAATGTACTTTGATACATCATATATAACGGAGTATAATTTCTCATTCTTCTGGTTGTACATGATGTAGAATCACACCGGTCATATAATTATATATGTACATAGAGTAATAATGTCTGATTCGTTCTACTATCCTTCCTTCCCCCATACTGCTCCCCTCCTTTCACTCTCCACTACCTAATCTAAAGTAACTCTCTTCTACCCTAACCACCCTGCTGCCCATTGTAAATTAGTATCTGCATATTAAAGAAAACATTCAGCTTTTGGTTTTGGGGGATTGGCTTATTTCACTTAGTATGACATTCTCCAGCTCCATCCATTTACCAGCAAATGCCATAAATTCATTCTTCTTTAAGGCTGAGTAATGTTCCATCATATATATATATATATATGACACATTTTTTTTTATCCATTCATCTGTTGAAGGGCACCTAGTTTGGTTCCATGGTTTTGCTATTATGAATTAAGCTGCTATAAACATTGATATGGCTGCATCACTGTAATATGCTGAATGTAAGTCCTTTGAGTATAAACTGAAAAGTGGCATAGTTGGGTCAAATGGTGGTTCCATTCCAACTTTTCTGAGGAATCTCCATTCCGCTTTCCATAATGGTTGCACCAATTTGCATTCCCACCAGCAATGTATGAGTATACCTTTTTTCCCACATCCTTGTTTTTGATAATTGCCATTATGACTGGAGATGAAATCTTAGAGTTGTTTTGTTTTGTTTTATTTATTTTATTTTATTTTATTTTGGTACTGGGGATTGAACTCAGAGGTAACCACTGAGCCACATCCCTAGCCCTATTTTGTGTTTTATTTAGAGACAGGGTATCACTGAGTTGCTTAGTGCCTTGCCATTGCTGAGGCTGGCTTTGAACTCTCAATTCTCCTGTTTCAGCCTCCCAAATTACTGGGATTACAGGTGTGCACCACCATGCCTGGCTCTTAGAGTAGTTTTAATTTGCATTTCTCTAGTTGCTAAAGACATTGAACATTTTTTCATATATTTCTTGGTCAATTGTATTTCTCCTTTTATTAAGTCTCTGTTCAGTTCCTTAGCCCATTTATTGATTTGGTTAATTAGTTTTATGGTGTTAAGTTTTCTGAGCTCTTTACATATCCTGGAGATTAATGCTGTATCTGAGGTGCATGTGGTAAATATTTCCTCCTATTCTGTAGGCTCTCTCTTCATGTTATTGTTTGCTTTGCTAAGAAGAAAGTCTTTAGTTGGAATCTGTCCCATTTATTGATTCGTGCTTTTATTTCTTGTGCTTTAGGAGTCTTGTTAAGGAAGTCAGATCATAAGCAGACATGGTGAAGATTTGGGTTTAGTTTTCTCTTCTGTCAGGCGCAGAGTCTCTGGTCTAGTGCCTAAGTCTCTGATCCACTTTGAGTTGAGTTTTATGCAGGGTGAGAGATAGGGTTTTAATTTCATTTTGTTACATGTGGATTTTCATTTCTCAGCACCATTTATTGAATAGGCTATCTTTTCTCCAGTAAATTTTTTGGTACCTTTGTCTAGTATGAAGTAACTCATATGTCTAGTATGAGTTCCAGACATTTTAAATGTCTGATGTGAACATCTCAGGCAGCAAGATTGTATCTAAATACCCAAATGATTTGACCTATTTAAAACAAATTATAATGTAAAGGAAATAAATAGTTGACTAACAACATGTAAAGGTTGTTGTTTCAGCATCATGTAAAATATTTGTTTTTTCTATTTTTTAGCCAATTAAACTATATTACTTGTACATGGCTAGTTGATATCAGAGATTAAGAAAGATCACTAAAACTTGACACCACTACCACTTCATCTTTGTTCTTCTCCCCTTGTCTCAGCAACCCACTTACTATTACCATCCATCTTATGATGCCAGCATCCTCAAGGTTCAATTTTGAAAAATCCTGCTATAGATAAGTGTTAGAAAATATGATTTCCTTAAGAACACATTATTTTAAAAAGGTTCTTTGTGTCAGTCCCATCCATATACATAATAAGCATCTTATATTACATGTGATAAAGACAAAGGCACCATCCCAACACTGATTGAAAATATTTCTCTAATCATTCTGTCATAGTGCGTTAAATGTCCATGCTGTCATGCCTGTACAGCTATATATATGCAATATTCAATCAGTCATTCACAATACGTGATAGGAACTACTTTAGGATATAAGAAGAGATGAACATGTTTTTTCCCTTCTCTTTGAGGATCTGACATAATATATAAATGTAAACAAGTAAATACAGTACTTAAAATTGTAACAGAGAAATAAGTCCTATGGCAATGCAGAGAAAGAGTACATGTCTCATTCAGCAAGTGATACCCAGGGATAATTTCTTAGAGGATTTACATCTAAGTTTTATCTTAAAACATAAATAGGCAGGTAAGGTGAAAAAGTTGAGAGACATACCACTAGCAGAGGAAACATCAAGACGTCATACACGTCATAATGTACTGTTATTGAGGAGCTAAAAGTAATTCTGCACACCTAATAAGGTATGACATACCAAGTAGTAAGAAAAGAGAATGGAAAGTGTAATGAGAATGGAAAATGTAAACTAAGGGGTCAAGTTTAAAGGGCCTTGTGGATCATACTAAGGGATTTGGACTCTCTGAGGTGTCAAGAGTCACTGAATGATTTTAAAAGGGAGGATGCTTTAGAATTGGATTCATGAGAACTTTACCAAGCATATTTATTGTTCCTATGCTAATATAGTCAAATAAAAGATGAGGCCACCAACAATGTCAACATGGCTCAACATTAGAGTTACCCTGCCTGCTTTGGATTTGTTCTCAGCTGTACATTGGATTAATTACCTAGAAAGCAAGCCACTTTTAGCAAAAATGTGATCTCTCTCATGCAGAGTTTAAATTCATCCCAGGAGACAAAGTAGAGCCCCATTTGGGGAAAGGCATTTAAACTATCTGTTTACTCTCAAACTTTTATATCTAATTAGCAATCATCAGGGCATAACCAGCTCTAGAATCTCTGCTAGTCCCTTACAATCACTGACACAGCCTTTGGGCAGTAGTCAGGCTGAAAATAATACCACCTGCATTAATATTTATTTCAGATTTCCATCTGGAAGGGCTATAAAAACTGAAGAGGGTTAGCAATTGTAGGAAGGAAGAAAAGAGCTTAGATTTCAAGTGTAATAAAGGTGCTCCTCATTTGAAAAAAATAGTGTGCCAGGAATCAGGGGAACTGCAGATGAATAATTTTAGTGGGGGATTTTATACCTTAATCAACTAAGGAAGACTATGGCATAAACACAATGTCTTGTGATATTGCTTGTCATAGCTGAATACTACATGTTCATGTGTAATACATTTTAAGGAAAAGATTTTGATCCTTTAATAGAGTATTTCAGAAAATCAGTGAATGGTAATTGAGAGCTTAAAAGTAACTGAACTGGGGGCTGGGGCTGTAGCTCAGTGGAAGAGTGCTTGCCTGGCACATGTGAGGCACAGGGTTCAATCCTTAGCACCACATAAAAATAAATAAAAATTTTAAAAAAACACAAACGTATATAAAAAAAGTAACTGGACTAATATCACTTACAAATGATGGCAAAACTGAGACCTGGAACCAGCTCTTTCAGTAACTGACTAAGTGACCTTGGCAAGATTTCTTAAAAAGATATCTAGTCCTTTTTTTCTTCATCTAATAAATGTGTGAGATGAATTAAAGATGAGATTATAAATATTAAAATATTAAAAATATATATACAAAGTGTTGATGAGAGTCTGGATATGAGACAATCATTGAATGAATCATGGAACTAGAGAGCTAGAAAAGATCTTAATGTTCATCAATTCAACCCACTCTTTTACAGATGAGAAATAATGTGACTCTCCCAATATCAATTTTCCACACAGAACCACCTCCCAGTCAGCTTGACTCACACTTCCACTGACCAGTTTCCTTCATGTTCTTGGGACTACAAAAGACATTGATAAAACAAACTTAGTAAGAGAAAATTGAGGCAGAAATGGCATAGCTTCTAAACTTTGACAATAGCGAACAGTGGTAGTGAGTGGAAATAATGTTGGCACTAAGAATGCTGCTTAATGGTATTAGAGTGAAGGAATTAAGATCATCAGGACTTTGATGTAGACCATTGCCAATTCTAAAAAATGAAGCAAGGAACAGTGACAAAGAAAGCAAAGTAATACAGAGTAGAATTTGTTGTGGGTTTGATCACAAATCCCACTGTAATAATTTCAGTGGGGGGCTAATCCATATAGAATATTCCCTTTTTTCCATGATAGTTAATATTTTGATAAAAACCAACCATGTATCTTGGTCTATAGAATTCGATCATTTCCTAACACTTTCACTTCCACCACTATGGTTGAAGCCACTACCACCTCTCACCTATTAATTTCATAAGCCCACAAAATTTTCTCTCTCCTTCCACCCTCATCTTCTATGATCTGTTCTTAAAGATGGTAGTTATTCTGTTAAAATGTTAGTCAGATCATGTCTTATATGCTGCAACCTAAGACCCTTCAAACTTATTGCAGTGGCTCTTAGGACCCCATGTATTTTCTTTCTGTGTTAACTTTCTGCCCTCCTTTCCTGCCACTCTCCATCTCATCATTGTTCTGGCTTCTACACCAAACATGTTGGTTCCTGAGGATCTTCATTTGCTACCACTATTTTCTAGAAAGTTTATCATCTAAACATCTGCTTACTTCCAAGATCCTCTATTCTACTGTCACTTAGATCTTTCTTGATCTGTATAAAAATGGTAATATCTACCCACCCAAATCATATCCAGAACTCCCTTATCATATTTTATTCTTCTCCATTTTACTTATTGTCATTTTGTCTTTCCCACTAGAATGTAAGTACTAACAGGTGAGTCTTTTTAGTATTTTGCTTTGTTTTTATTTAACTTTGTTTATTTTCACTAATCTATTCTAATGCCTAAAACAAGACCTGGCATATAGTAGATATTCAAGATGTGTTTGTTGAATGAATTAATGAGTGAATAAGCACTTGAAAGTGTCAACTGTGCTATGTAACAGGTGCTGTGCTAAGTCTTTTGCGTTCATTGTCTCAATTCTTGCACATACATTAGGTAGTACTGGTTATTCCATTTCTGAATGAGAAATCTAAGTTAAGTCATTTGTTCAAATCCACACAACTAGGATTCATAAAAATTTAAGCACAGCTGACGCCCAAGATCTGTGTGCCTGGCTATCATGAAATATAATCTCCTTAGTTTCTATCTAATACTCAGTTTGCTTCCCCTTCCTTGATCTTTCCTTCCCTTGCTCATCTCTTCCCCATTACAGAAATACTTGACTTTACATATGTCACTGTACAGGAAAAAGCTCTTTCCTTAACTGATGAATCTTGATCTAGCATGTCATGAGATTCTAACCAGGGTACCATTTAGTTTCAACAAATAACTCTGAATACTGATAAGGTGCATAGAAAACTGAACAAGTGCTGGAAGTATGTAATGCAGAGAGACCTGACCAACAGGATGGCCCCATGAGATTTTGGTGTTTATCTAAAGTTCAGCATATGAGAGGTCCTTTGAATACCCTGGGAATTAGAATACAAAACAGCCACAGAAAGCACTGAGCTTTGGTCATAAATTTCAAATCTCTATACCAAGCTGTCACCACACTGAATAAAATATTTTTATCAGCCTGTGTGCTTATTGTTAATGATATTTTCTTGAAAAAGAAAGCAAGCAAGAAATTATGTAAGCTAGAAAAGCCACACCTGTAGATTCTTGAAAAAAGATGTGAATTTTATTTGTTTGGAACTCTATGAAAACATTGGAGGTAACAGGCTGGCTGTTTCTCACAATAGTAATGATTGCCTGTATTGATTGCTCTTATCCTTGATGGTTTTCCAAGTGTTTTATCTATGTTATTTCAGTTTAAACTTTTAACAACTGCTTAAAGGATGCATATGAAGAAACCAAGCTCTTGAGTATGATGGCCAGTGGGTGGAACAGCCTGGACTATTACCCAAATCTTTTTACTCCAAGTTTAGTGTTCTCCTTCTCACCAAATCTTTCTGGTAATTCCTTTGTGGAATCTTTGCACTAATAATACATTTATTCCTGACATATTCAAGTTTGATAATCAAGTGTTATGAAGGTATGCTCAATAGACACAAAATAGGTAACTTTTTTTTAGTACCAGAGATTGAACTCAGGGTCACTCAGCCACTGAGCCACATCCCCAGCCCTATTTTTTTTTCAAATATTTTTAGTTGTTGATGGACCTTTATTTTTTATTTATTTATATGTGGTGCTGAGGATTGAACCCAGTGCCTCACACATGCTAGGCAAGTGCTCTACCACTGAGCCACCACCCCAGCCCCTCAGCCCTATTTTGTGTTTTATGTAGAGACAAGGTCTCACTGAGTTGCTTAGTGCCTCGCTGTTGGTGAGGCTGGCTTTGAACTCACAATTCTCCTGTCTTATCCTCCCAACCTGCTGAGATTACAGGCATGCACCACTGTGCCCAGCTGACATAGATAACTTCTTTACTGAAATTATAGAAGTAGTACTTCAAAGACCCCAACCCACTAGTTTGACCTAAAAACTTATATTTCCAAAATCAATTAAGCTAATGTCAGAGAACCATACAAAGTAAGCACTAAACACATATTATAAATCAACGTAATCAATTGACTTCAATATTCCAGGAATACCTTAAAGAATGAGCTAGTAGAAATGTTTGTTTTAATGGGAGAAGGGGGTGAAAAGAGAGACAGGGCAACTCTGAATAAAGTATCCTAGTCAAAGAACCTAGATAGTCACAGGACAATATGAGAACACAAAGTAGCTAGTGTAGGAAAGAAGGAATGCATGGTACAATGAGGGGCGTGATAAATATGAGGAGCAAAAGGAAAAGGGTCTAGGATTTAAAACCATGACTGACTGGTTTTGGTTTGGGCTAGCACTGATTGAAAACAACAAGTCATGTCTTATGTGAAACCAATTAAAAGGAGTCTGTAGAGGCAAATTATGGTTTGTACATGCCACAAAAAAAGAAGCAAAAACAACTGTTTAGCTTTCCAATGTACTGCAGTGTGATATCCAAAGAAGATAGAACTGGTTTTCTTAGAAAGTTAATGAACTACTAAATGGAGGGTGTAAACTGCAAATGATGCCAATCAGAAATATTAATGGAAAACTATGCTACATGCTGATTTTTTCATTCCATCCTTGAATTAAAATTCACAAAGACACATACACATGTGCACACGCAAACACACACACACACACAAATACTAAGGAGTTTTGAAAGGGAACTAGCTTTTGAAGAAAGCAATATAACCTCTAGGAGTGAAAGTAAAAATAATGTTTTAGGTAATTATTATCTTTTTTAACTCTGCAAGTGTTTAATAGTAGTAATCATAAGTTGATCAATAATTACTTTTAGGTAAAAAAGAAACAAGAATTATTAACCAATATTCATTTAAAGGAGAATTTTTAGAACATTTTGACTAACAATTTCTAAGGAATGATATTTTTCTTTTCTCACAATACATGTGGAATACTAATCTGAAATAAATACTGTATTATTCTAATTTCTATTTTACAACAAAATTCCCAAGGGTGAGTGCTTTAAAATGAAGGAGGTTTATGTAGCTCACAGCTACAGAGATTCAAGAACATGGCACCAGCATATACTCAGGTTTGGTGAGAGCCTCTGGCTACATCACAACATGGTAGATGGCATTATGATGGAAGAACATGTGAAATGGAGAGATAACAATGTCAAAACAGGAATTCTGGATTCACAGGTCACGAATACTCTTATTTTAACAAAGATCATCAAAGGAACTAACTGAGGTCCCTCTAAACCTGTAATAATCCCTTCTCAGGGCAGTTTCTTTATGATTTACCCCACCTTCCATTAGGTACCAACACATAAAAGCTGTATCACATCTACATCATCACACTGGGAACTAAGATTTCAGCATATAAAACTTGGGGGAACATACTCATACCATATCCACACCATAGCCAATGCATTTACCAATGAATTAAATAAGGATGTTAAGTGAAATGGTACTACTAATCACAACATCGTTTTTTTTTTTATCATGTTCCTATGTCTAAAATTGGAACTTCTCAAAGACATGCATTTTTTTTTCCTTTGGGTTACAAAAAGAAATGATTTTTGCAAAGTTCGTCATAATATAATAAGGTTGATTATTGTTCACAAAGCATACTTTCTAGAGCTGGGATGGCCCATGTTTCTTTTTATATGGCACTTTTTCAATTGCTCTATAGTAATTGCTAAGAATGAAGCTGTTTTCAAGCTTATCCAGAAAGAATCCCATGATTGATTTGTCACATCTACGACCAAAGAGAAGTAGTATCATAGGTATCAAATATTTACCATTCCTTCACCAGAGACTATTTTGATCCTCTTAATTCTAATGACTAAGATTTGAGTAATTACTCATAGGGGGTAGTGATAATTTATGAGGGATTAATGAAGTCTATTCTGACTCTCTTCAGAGGTGTGTACATGAGAGTTATAAAAGATAAGTTTTTTATCTATTATATAAAATGATAACACAAATTCATATCTACGTTTCAGAATCCTTAAGGAAAATATGACTGGAGCAAGATTAAAAGAAATAGGAAATCTATGTACAAGGCAATTCATCAATCTCATTAAAATCATCTGCTTTGATATACTTCTTAACTAAGCCATAATTTTTGTTTAGACTTAAGACAATAATTTTTTCTCCTAATATGCTTCTAGGATCTATAGGGAGGCCTATGGGTCTAGTAATTTCTGTGGCAGCAAAAGCAAGCAATTTATAGCTTTGATGCCAACATTCCACATCCACCATCTTCCATAGCAGATATTAATTGGGAACCCCCTTGCTTCCCTGATTGTTTACACTAGATGGTTATTTAGATGGTTATTTCCCATTTTCCCTGTATCTCCCTTTATCTGCCCATTTCCAGGTTAGAAGGACAGAGAAAAAAAGATGAATCATCACACCGATTCTTTTTTTTTTTTTCATATTTAATTTATTTATTTGTTCTATTTAGGCTTACATGATAACAGAGTGCAATTTGATTCATTGTACATAGATAGAGGATAACATATCAATTCTCTAGTTGTAAGTTGTATAGAATCACAACATATATGCAGTCATACATAAAGTTAGGGCTATGATGACCATTATATTCCACCACCTTTACTGTCCCCATGCCCCCTCCCCCCTTACACCTCTGTGAACAGAGTTCCACATTGTTCTCATGACCTTCCCCACATTATGGATCAGCATCCACTTATCAACAAGTACATTCAGCATTTGGTTTTCTGAGATTGGCTTACTTCACTTAGCATGATATTCTCCAACTCCATCCATTTACCTGCAAATGCCATAATTTTATTCTCTTTTATTGCTGAGTAATATTCCATTGTGTATATATACCACAGTTCTCAGTCATCTATTGAAGGGCATCTAGGTTGGTTCCACAGTTTAGCTATTATGAATTGAGCTGCTATAAACATTGAAGTGGCTGCAGCACTGTAGTACGCTGTTTTTAAGTCTTCTGGGTATAGACCAAGGAGTGGGATAGCAGGCTCAAATGGTGGTTCCATTCCAAGTTTTCTAAGGAATCTCCAAACTGCTTTCCAGATTGGTTGTACCAATTTGCAGTTCCACCAGCAATGTATGAGCGTGCCTTTTCCCCCACAACCTCGCCAACACTTATTGCTGTTTGTATTCTTGATAATTGCCATTCTGACTGGTGTGAGATGAAATCTTAGGGTAGTTTTGATTTGCATTTCCCTGATTGCTAGAGATGTTGAACATTTTTTCATATGTCTGTTGATGGATTGTATATCTTCTTCTTTGAAGTTTGTGTTCAGCTCTTAGGTCCATTTATTGATTGGGTTGTTAGTTTTTTTGGTGTTAAGCTTTTTGAGATCTTTATATATCCTGGAGATGATTGCTCTATCAGATGTGTGTATGGCAAAGATTTGTTTCCAGAATGTTGGCTCTCTGTTTACTTCATTGATTATTTCTTTTGCTGAGAAGAAGCTTTTTAGTTTGAATCCATCTCATTTGTTGATTCTTGATTTTACTTCTTGTGCTATAGGAGTCTTGTTAAGGAAGTATGGTCCTAATCTGACATGATGAAGATTTGGGCCTATTTTTTCTTCTATTAGGCATTGGGTCTCTGGTCTGATTCCCAGGTCCTTGATCCACTTTGAGTTGAATTTTGTGCATGGTGAGAGATAGGAGTTTAGTTTCAATTTGCTGCATATGGATTTCCAGTTCTCCCAGCACCATTTGTTGAACAGGCTATCTTTTCTCCAGTGTACATGTTTGGCTCCTTTATCTAGTATAAGGTAACTGTATGTAAGTGAGTTTGTCTCTGTGTCTTCTATTCTATACCATTGGTCTACATGTCTATTTTGGTGCCAGTACCATGCTGTTTTTGTTACTATAGCTTTGTAGTATAATCTGAGGTCTGGTATTGTGATGCCTCCTGCTTCACTCTTCTTGCTAAGGATTGCTTTGGGTATTCTGGGTCTGTTATTCTTCCCAATGAATTTCATGATTGCCTTTTCTATTTCTATAAGGAATGACATTGAGATTTTAATTGGGATTGCATTGAATCTATATAGTGCTTTGGGAAGTATGGCCATTTTGACAATATTCATTCTGCCTATCCAGGAGCATGGGAGATGATTACATCTTCTAAGGTCTTCTTCAATTACTTTCTTCAGTGTCTTGTAGTTTGCATTGTAGAGGTCTTTCACTTCTTTTGATAACCTGATTCCCAAGTATTTTTTTTTTTGAGGCTCTTGTGAATGGGATAGTTTTCCTAATTTCTCTTTCAGAGGTTTTATCACTGATGTAGAGAAATGCAATTGATTTGTGGGTGTTGATTTTATATCTTGCTACTTTGCTGAAATCATTTATTAATTCTAAAAGTTTTCTGGTAGAATTTTTTGGATCCTCTAGGTATAGAATCATGTTGTACACAAATAATGATAGTTTGAGTTCTTCTTTTCCAATTCATATCCCTTTAATTTCTTTAATCTGTCTAATTGCTATGGCTAGTGTTTCAAGGACTATGTTGAATAGCAGTGGTGAGAGAGGGCATCCCTGTCTAGTTCCTGTTTTCAGAGGGAATCATTCCAATTTTTCTCCATTTATGATGATGTTGGCCTTGGGTTTAGCATAGATAGCTTTTACAAAGTTGAGGAATGTTCCTACTCTCCCAAGTTTTTCTAGTGTTTTGAGCATAAGAGGGTGTTGTATTTTGTCAAATGCCTTCTCTGCATCGATTGACAAAATCATATGATTCTTATCTCTATGTCTATTGATGTGATATATTACGTTAATTGATTTCCATGTATTGAACTAACCTTGCATCCCTGGGATGAACTCCACTTGATCATCGTGAACTATTTTTTGGATATGTTTTTGTATCCGATTTGCCAGAATTTCATTGAGAATTTTTGCATCTATGTTCATCAGGGATATTGGTGTGAAGTTTTCTTTCTTTGATGTGTTTCTGTCTGGTTTTGGAATCAGGGTGATACTTGCCTCATAGAATGAGTTTGGAAGGGTTCCCTCTTTTTCTACTTCATAAAGTAGTTTGAGGAGAATTGGTATTAGCTCTTCTTTGAAGGTCTTCTAGAACTCAGCTGAGAATCCATCTGGACCTGGGCTTTTCTTGGTTGGAAGCCTCTTGATGACATCTTCTATTTCCTTGCTTGAAATTGATCTGTTTAAGTTGTGTATGTCCTCTTGGATCAGTTTGGGTAGGTCATACGCCTCTAGAAATTTGTCAGTGAATTCAGGGTTTTCTATTTTATTGGAGTATAAATTTTCGGAATAGTTTCTAATTATCCTCTGTATTTCAGTAGTGTCTGTTGTGATATTTCCTTTTTCATCATGAATTTTAGTAATTTGGGTTTTCTACCTTCTCCTTTTCATTAGGGTGGCTAAGAGTTAATTTTGTTTATGTTTTCAAAGAACCAGTTTTTTGTTTTGTCAATTTTTTGAATTGTTTCTTTTGTTTCAATTTCATTGATTTCAGCCCTAATTTTGATTTTTTACTGTCTTCTACTTCTTTGGGTGTTTGTTTTTTCCTTTTCTAAGGCTTTGAGATGAAGAGTCAATTCATTTATTTGTTGACTTTTACTTCTTCTAATGAATGAGTTTAGTGCTACAAACTTTCCTCTTAGCACTGCCTTCATGGCATCCCAGAGATTTTGATATGTTCTATCAGAGTTTTCATTTGCCTCTAAGAATATTTTTACCTCTTCCTTGATGTCTTCTATAATCCCTGCATCATTCAATAGCATATTATTAAGTCTCCAGGTGATGGAGTAGTTTCTGTTTTTTAATCTGTCATTGATTTGTAATTTTGTTCCATTGTGGTCGGATACAATGCAGGGTAGAATCTCTTTTTTGTATTTGCTAAGACTGGCTTTGTGACATAACATATGATCTATTTTGATAAAGGATGCATGTGCAGCTGAGAAGAAAGTGTATTCACTCGTTGATGGTTGGAACACTCTATATATGTCTATTAAGTCTAAATTATTGATAGTTTCATTGAGGTCTATGGTTTCTTTATTAAGTTTTTGTTTGGAAGATCTATCCAATGGTGAGAGAGCTGTGTTAAAGTCTCCAAGTATTATTGTTTTGTGGTCTATCTGATTCTTGTATGTGAGAAGGATTTGTTTGACATACGTAGAAGTCCCATTATTTGGGGCATATATATTTATGATTGTTATGTCTTATTAATGTATGATTCCCTTAAGAAGTATGAAATGACCTTATTTATCTCTTTTCACCATCTTTGGTTTGAAGTCCACTTTATTTGATATGAGGATGGAAACTCCTGCTTTTTTGCGGGATCCATGTGAATGATATGTTTTTTCCCACCCTTTCACTTTCAGTTTGTGGATGTCTTTTCCTGTAAGATGAGTCTCTTGAAGACAGCATATTGTTGGGTCTTTTTTTTTATCCAGTCTATCAGTCTATGTCTTTTAATTAGTGCATTTAGGCCATTTACATTCAGGGTTATTATTGAGATATGATTTGTAATTCTGGTCATTTTGGTTTTTACCTTGATTTGTTTTTTTCTTTTGAATGGTCTTTCCTTTAGTGTAGTTCTTCTGTTTGTAAATTTTCATTGTTGGTTATCATTTCCTCCTCGCAGAATATTTTGCCAAGAATGCTGTGTAGCGTAGGCTTTCTTGCTGTAAATTCATTTAACTTTTGTTTATTGTGGAAGGTTTTTATTTTGTCATCAAATCTGAAGCTTAATTTTGCTGGATATGGGATTCTTTGTTGGCATCCATTGTCTTTCAGGGCTTGGAATATGTTATTCCACGATCTCCTGGCTTTTAGAGTCTGGTTTGAAAAATCTGCTGAGATACGAATTGTCTCCCCTTGTATGTAATCTGTTTCCTCTCTCTTGCAGCCTTTAAAATTCTATCCTTATTCTGTATGTTGGGCATTTTCATTATAATGTGCCTTGGTGTAGATCTGTTGAAATTTTGTATGTTTGGTGTCCTGTAAGCCTCTTGTATTTGATTTTCCATTTCATTTTTCATATTTGGGAAATTTTCTGATATTATTTCATTGAAGAGATTGTGGATTCCTTTGGTTTGAAATTCTGTGCCTTCTTCTATCCCAATAAATCTTATATTGGGTCTTTTGATGTTGTCTCATATTTCTTGTATGTTCTGTTCATGATTTTTTACCATCTTCACTGTATGGTCAAGTTTATTTTCAAGACTGTATATCTTGTCTTTATTATCCGAGGTTCTGTCTTCCAGGTGATCTACTCTGCTGGTGATGCTTTCTATTGAGTTTTTATTTGGTTTATTGTTTCCTTCATTTCAAGTATTTCTGATTGATTTTTTTATTCATGATCTCTAGCTCTTTCTTAAAGTAATCTTTTGCTACTTGTAATTGCTCTCTTATCTCTTTGTTAGAATGATCAATGGTTGCCTTTATTTGTTCACCTATTTCTTTGTTGGATTGATCAATTTTTGCCTGTAATTGTTCACTTATGTCATTCTTTAGTCCACTGATCATTTTAATTATGTACATTCTGAATTCTTTCTCTGACATTTCAACAACTGTTTTGTCCATGGATTCCAGTGGTATCCAGGTTTATTTGGGGTACCTTCTTCTCTTGTTTTTTAATGTTGATTGTGTGTCATCCTTTCTTGAAATACCAATCTGAGGTATTGCAGCTTCTATCGTATAATCTTTTATTGCCAGTCCAGATTACCTGTCTCACCTTGGAGCTACTTCTGTTCCCCCAGTGTCCCCAGAAGGGCACTACTGCCACTAAAGTTGGTGGCAGAGGTAGTGGATGTACCTCGAGAGGGTAGTGGGACTGGCCTTGGCTGGGCTCCTGAGGCAGCCCCTGAGGGCTGTTTTGCCCCTCTCTTGCACTCCTGCTGGTGAACAGGAACTCTGGAGTGGAACTGGAGGTGGGCCCGGGTCTCACTTAGGCAGGATCACAACCAGGAGAGTCTGTGTGGGGCCCTTACAGTGAGTGTGAGCTCCCCTGAGGCTGGAGGCTAGCAGGCTCTGGTCTGCCTTCAACTGGGTACCCCTGCATTCCCTAAGGGCAGTTTTGAGCCTTCTGATCTCTGCAAGCCACTCTTACCCTGGGTATGCCTTCTTCTGTGGCTAGCAGCTAGCAGCCCCTGGTCTCCCATTGGCTAGACACCTGTAGAGTTTCCTGAGGGCTGATCTGGGCCCTCTGTGGCTCCTGCCAGTCCACAGGAACTCTGGAGCAGAACTGAGGCAGGCCCAGGCCACCCTTGGGCAGGGCTGCCTCTTCTGGGATCTCTGGAGCGATTCTTACCCTAAATTTGGGCGCCCCAGTGGCTAACGGGTAGCAGTCCCTGGTCTCCCATTGTCTGGACACCCATGGAGTTTCCTGAGGGCGAATCTGGGCCCTCTGCGGCTCCTGCCAGTCCACAGGAACTCTGGAGCAGAACTGGGGCCGACCCAGGCCACCCTTGGGCGGGGTTGGCTAGCGCTGGTGTCTCTGGAGTGACTCTTGACCTGAATTTGGTCTCCCCAGTGGCTAGAGGTAGCAGTCCCATAGGCTGGACAACCGTGGAGGTTCCTGAGGGTGGATCAGGGCCCTCTGTGGCTCCTGCCGGTCCACAGGAACTCTGGAGCAGAACTCCATCACACTTATTCTTTTTCTCCTCAGGTTTCTCAAGATGTTATCATCCTTGCCCTCTAATGTTATTGTTGCTACCCAGGTAACAAAATCACTTGATATGGTTTGCTTTCAACCAAGTCCTCTCCAACTAACCTAGTCTCCAATTTCTTTGTCATGTCTAATGAATGCTTCATCTACAAAGAAAATCCATTTTTAGATAAATATAACATTTTTCATTCTTTGTATTAACTGCCAAATTATGACTTAAAGGAGTATTGCCATTTGTATTCATTTTAACACTTTAGAGAACAAATTTTAAGTACATTAACCACCTAATGTTTTCTGATGATATTATTTGCTTTCCAATCCAAACATAGTTAGCACTAAGTAATTATATTCATTGTCAGTACCAAGTGACATTACTTGATTTGATCTTCCTGATGGGTCCCTCCTAAGACCTCAGAGACAACACATAGTCCAGTAGCCTAGGTTGAAATAAATAACACCACTATGCAATATGTCACATGCCTAAAATCCAACTTCCTTCTCTGGGATGCAAAATATTATATATAATTTTAGCACATGAGATTGCTAAGAAAAAAATAACGAGTGAGTACTGCATTATATTGTAATTTATCATCAATATATTTACTACTCAAGTGAATTATATAATTACAAATTCTTCTCATTGAATTCTGTTACTGGGAATCAATGTGCACTTTATATTGTTTATTCAAATAAGAGACGTATTGTCTTGGGTAAGTCCACTTTACTTAAGATAGATTTCATAATGGTCATTCTTAAGTCCATTTTGCCATTCTTGGCCTATTGATCACAGTTATTCAATAAATAGATTACTGGTTGGCTTGCATTCTAAGAGAAAATGCCTTCCCAATGAAAACTAAAGGGGATTCTGAGGATATTTACATGAGTTCCAGGCACTTGGAGATAGACTAAACTCAATCCTCAGGTAAACCCTCGTGTAAAATAAATATTCAGATTATTGAAGAACATTGAGATTCTGTCCTATAATGCTTTAAAAACTGCCTTTACTTTTACATGCATCGTTTTGTTTTAAAACAAAAAGGCAAAAATAGGTATCATTTAGGTTTCAATGACAGTATGAAATGTGCCATAAGGGTTACTTATAGTTTTTAAAGTAAAGTGTCTGAAACTGTTTGTTTTTTAAATGAATTAAAGTCAAATCAATTTTATTCCCTCTTTTATTAATTTCACTTGGATGTATGGAAAGAAAAATTATGGGTAATACCCAAGGAATTCTGCATTTCCTATGTCTGATGGAGAGTCATAAATATGTATGGGTATAAACTGTTCTATGTGGCATTGTAATAGTTTGGATCTTGAACATCCCCTAAAGGCCCATGTGTAAAAGGTTTATTTGCCAGTCTTGGTATTATTGGAAGGTGGTGTCTTTAAGAGGTGGGGCCTGGTGGGAGGAATTAAGTTCATTCAGGGATGCCCTTGTAGGGAATATTGAATCCAAGACCTGCCCCTGCTTCCTGGAAGCCATGAGGTGAATGGGCCTCCTCCACCATCTACTCCTGCCATGATGTACTGTTTTACCACAGACCGAAAGGAACAGGACCAAGCAATTGTGGAGTGAAACCTCTGAAACCATGAGCCAAAATAAATCTGTCTTCTGTAAATTGATTATATCAGGTATATTTTTACAGAAAAATAAGCTGATTAAC
Organism: Geosciurus inauris; assembly: GCA_004024805.1. NCBI lineage: Eukaryota > Metazoa > Chordata > Mammalia > Rodentia > Sciuridae > Geosciurus > Geosciurus inauris. Next base: position 16,942 of record PVHX01023010.1, read on the forward strand.
ATAAACCTGATGCAAGAAAGTAATATTACTAGTTGAGGAGAGTATAAGCCTTGTGTAAGGATTAGGAGTCTTAGGTTTAAATCCTCTATTCATCAATTACCAGTGATATGTCATTTCTCTTCTCAGGAATTCAGTCTCTTAATGGATAGTATGCAAGATTATTATTGGGAATTTTCCATTTTTCCATTTACCTAAGGTTCACAGGATTGGATTAAAAACAAGTTATGTTGCAATTCATGCTCACAGAGAAGAGTGGATAGAACCTTCACATGGTTTGGGGTCAACCTGTGTTTTCATTTACTGTCAAGAATATCTTTACTAATGTTAGAGGTAATCTATAATCTAGTAAAAGTAAATTTCTGCATCATTGTAATATTAGTTTTAGTTCAGTTTTGAAGAATTGACTGGGCACAGTCTTGTCTAGGTAAAGCCAAGAAACTTGCCTTAAATCTTCATGTCCACAGCTCAAGAGCGAACATATTTTCTTTTGTAGAACTATGAATTTAAAATCCCAGGAGTCAAATGAGCATTGCTGGTTGAAAGTACTAAAGAATTTTGTGAAATATTCATATGTACTGTCATCAATGTCTCTCTCTTCCTTCTCTCTTGAATCCATTCCAGTCAGCAAATGCACTCTTTGTTCTTGAAAATGTCCCTCTTGACCTATCCCTTTCCAAAGCAATGAGTGAATTGTTATTGATCCATCACACATCCATTTTACTTAATCTATCACTCTACCCTTCCAGAAAAAGAATTTTTTCTTGGTTCCAGATACCATGGTCTACTTGACTGGTCAATCATTTTCAGCCTGCTTTGATAATTTCTCCTTGTGGCAGACTAGTTAGAAGCTCATAAAACCTATTTCCTCTTCTTTCTTAGCATAGATTTTGATTATGTTTCCTGGTTTCCCTTGCAGTTCATTGTAGCCAATGGGTTTTGAATAATGGAAAATGCATACCAGTTATATGGACCACTTTTAAAATACTTCCAATCACAATCCTCCAACTCATTCCTTTTATACCAATCTGATGCACTATGATCAATGTTAATTCTTTGACCAAGGAAGCCGGGTATTCAGGAGCATAGAACCATGAGATCCTTGGGGAAAACAACTAATTTCATCCTATTTTGAAATTTACATGAGAAGAGTATGTTTGTTTTCTTAATATATTTAGCATTTACTTATTAGAGCAACTAATGTTTACTTAACTGATAGGTGCTTTATTTTTCTGACTCCCAAATGTTACACTGACTCAAGTATTAGTCCTTGCACATATTAGGATATATTACTTTATCCTTGTTTGTCAACTTCACCTAGACTATATACTAACGACTCACAAATCCCTAGCTTAGATTTCTCCCCTAAAATCAAAACTACATAGACAATTGTTTACCTGACATCTCTACTTGAATGAAAACTTAACACATGTCTGTGTCCCAGAAAAATCCCCATGAAACATGTTCCTTTCACTATTTTTCCCATTTCAGTTACTTGTCACTACATTCTTCTAGTCACAAGGCCAAAACTCAGGAGTTATCTTAGATCTTTCTCTTTTTTATCATCTCATCAAATTTGTCATAACATCCTGATAGCTCTACCTTCAAAATATGGAAAAAAACCAACCACTAACCACCTCTACCGTTATTGTCTTAGTCGCCAAATCATCACCTGTCATCTGAAGTATTGTAATAGTCTTCTAATTGGTCTCAAGGCTTCCTCTTCTTGCATCCCTCAAGTGTATTCATGACACAACAGTGATCCTCTTGCACTCTCCTCCTTGCTTGCTCTTTTACAACCACACTAACTTCCTCTACACTGTTCTCTGAACTTGCCCACTCATACTCCAAGGCCCTTTGTACTTACTATTCCATTTGGCTTTTCTTTCCCAAAATATCTGCACATTTATTCTTCAGGTATTTACTAAAATGCAGCCTTCTCGTGCCAATCCTTACCACCTTATATAAAATTTCAAGTCTCCCAACCTGCTCCACACACATTCCCTATATCCTTTAGCTTAATTTTCCTCCACATTACTTATCACCATCTAATATATATTTTAAGTTATTTTATTGTTGAATTCTGCCAACTAGAATGTAAATTCCATGCAGTCTCTTGTTCAGTGCAATACTGCCAGCACCAAGCATGAACAAATAGCAAGTTCACAACAAATTTGAATTAAATAGATGAATTTTGCATTACTATTCTCTTAAATTTGTTCAGACAGAATTAAGAAGAACTTATTCCACCATCCACAGGTCCATATGTATTTTTTAAATATTTTTTATTTGTAGATGGGCACAATACCTTTATTTTACTTATTTTTTTTCAGGGCTTTCATACATGCGAGGTGAGTGCTTTACCCCTGAGCCACAACCCCAACCCTCCATATGCAAATTTTAAGAAAAAAAACAGCCCCTTCAGTGCCAATTGTCTATGTTCCCATGATAGGTCTGAATCCTCCAACTACTTACTCAACAAAGTGAGTTAAAACAGCTAATTCCCAGGCCGCTGTAAATGCTATTCATTACACAGCTGTAGTATCATACTACTCAGGCTGTGGCTTAGCTCTGTCCCCAGATCCCTTGTCCTAGCAGAATCCATCTCCACTGACTTCTATTCAATATCCTGTCAGCCTATTTGAGCCTCTGTTACTGTAGTAGAGGCTGATAAATAACTATCATCTGTCTAGTATTCACATATGCATCTCTTCCTTCCTGAGATGTACCTGTTTACTTCTTACAGCAAACTCTTGAGAAGAAGTTCTCTGTTTTCTTCATTCTGAGTTTCATTACCTCTATCCCTTTGTGCTTAAATTGGTAAGTCACTTGTCTCCATCTACTTGCATTTTCCTTTTTTGTAATTTGATCACTGTCTTCTCCTAATCGACTTTCCCCATCAACATATGTTATCACATTTTTGAGTACTTGATTTTGAGTGCAAAGCAGTCTGGGCAAATTTTTTGCATAAAATGGGATAATTTTGTGATATATAGGATGATCATGCATCAGAATTCTATGTACATTTAGAAGTCATCTTTATCAACACATTCATTTTTCAGATGGGGAAACCCAAATAATCAGAGACACTACACTTTCTTAGTATTTGCAAATTGCTTTCATAATTATCTCTATATTTCAATAACCATCAGATAAATAGCTATTATTCTTATCTTATATATAAGAAAACTTGAAATTGAGGCTCCAAAATGTTGAGTGACTTCCAAGTGTCACACATAGAAGAGGCAGGAATCCTGATCTGCTTTTTCCATCATACTCCTCTACTTTCTACATATGCCTCACAAAATGAGAAGTACTGAAGTCTTAAGTTTATGAGATATACAGAGGTAGAGAAAAGGAGTTGTGCAGGGAATAAGTTGACCCACAATGAAATTGATTATTTCTCCTGAAGAGCAGCCTACTTCTACATCTTTGTCATGGATCTTCTGACAGTTGTTGTAGTGCTGATAAGTTGCCGAGGGCATAGACACAAAGATTAGTTTAGATACAAAGCAGCATGGGTGACTCCACTGGTCCTTAAAGGACACCTTGTCCCCAGGGAGCCTCAGTACTGCCAGTTGGCAGACACAAATAATGGTCAAGCCTATGCTTTGTAACTCTTTGTGGATATGTAAGAATAGAATAGATTTCTCTGCTTTATGTGAGCATTCACACTCTGAAATCTAAGGTAAGAGAATACAGCATATTCCCTCACTTAAATATCCCTTTTTTTTTCATATGTTCTACTGTTAAAACTAAGATGTGGCAAATTTGAATTGTAAAGTGTACCTGTATATGTACATTGCACTAATGATCATAAGGTCCTGAATAACTTGAGTTCAGTATAAAATATTCCCAGTCAGCATGCTATGCTACTCATGCCAAAACACCCTTTCAGGATACAGCCTCCAATAATTTGGTAAGAATACCTAAAGTGTTGTGAACAGCGGGTTTAATATACCATATAACTTTCCTTTTTTCTCTTATTCTCACCTAGATTCTAGAAGTTCCATATATCTTTTGGGAACATACTACAGATGCCATCGTTCAATCATATCTATATGTATTCAAGGTACAATATTTGGCTTTGACTATGGAATTCAAGAAATTTTCTTACATAATTTTTTGAATTCTCTATTTTGCCTTTCCCAGCAGTACTTTTGGCTTATTCAGCATCTTCATCTGTGAACAAATATTTTCAACATGCAACATCTTATCTAGGAGTGGATAAAGCAAGATGACAAGACTTGAATATTGGCTCTGTCTTACACCAAGCTGTTTCATACTCAGTTGTGTTTTAAGAACTTTACCTGTATAATGAGACTAACACTAAGGAAAAATTGTTTCACAGTGAGTCAAACATGGGTATTTTTTTCCAACTAACAGATTATTTCTTCTAAACTAAAAATGTAAATAGAAATAACTACAAAAATAAACTGATTTGTTAGTCTGAAACAATGGTGAAAAGTAGATCTTAAGCTGAAAAACATGTTTATCATGCTGGTTACATATATATCTGGGGGATAGAAAAAAGTAAGACCACAAAAACCAGAAAGTTTGGATAACTGTCATGACAGAAAATTTCCAAGAAGGAAATGGGAACTGTTCAGATGTGTATCACATATATAGCTACTGATTTATAAAAATAGCTTTCTACCTAGGCTTACTTCTCCTTAATTCCATTCTTTATACCAGTACTGGAGCAATCATTTTGAAATGTAAATATGAAAAAAATGTTAACCATTTTCACCTCCTTACTTAAATTTCTTCAGTGGGTTCATATTAAACTTTGGATAGTGTACTATTTCTTAACATGATTTAATAACCCTACATGATCTAAAAACTTCACTCACATCACCTCCCCAGTAACTCAATATTCCAGTCATTATGAATTAAGTTCCATTTGGTTACATTGTTTCCTCAGGTTGGAACACTCTTCCTCATGAGCCTCTTCCCCTCCATACCCACACATTCATCTTATTTCTCCCTTTGCCTTGACAGTTCACATTCATCCTTCAAGTCTCAGATTAGATGTTAATTTAGAAAGACTATGTTAGGTAATCCTCTAATATACTCTTATTTTATCCTGTGAATTATATGCCATGGATCATAGTGCATTAAAACTTCATGATTTAAATTTTAGTCTATTTTACTAGATTGTGTTCTTCAATGTCAAAAACTAATTCTTATTCACTGTTGTAAGCAGTTTAACCACAGCAGCTAAGAGTGACTCTGGAATGACTATATGAATTCAAATCTTGTCTCTATCACCTTGACATTAAGCAGGGTACTTGACATGTTAGTGTCTCAGTTTTCTCATCTACAAAGTGAAATAATAATAAAGCCCATCTCAGAAGGTTGCTGGGATGATTACATGATACGTGTTATATATTACATAATATGTGTTATGCATTTTAAATAGAGCTTATAATAAGTGCTCTATAAGTATGAATTGTCATAATACCAAATACAATGCTGGCACATAGCACATACTCAATAAATACCTGATGAATGAATTAATGAATGATTTGAATGAATGAGAAATAGAAATTGGTAGGTCTTATTGCTAACTAGTAATCTCTATAAAAGTAGGAATATAACCTATTCTCCTCATGATTGAGTTCTAGCTGTTGAACAGTTTCAGGCATCATGTAGTTTCTCAGTCCTTGCAAATTATATAAATTCAGAAGATGAAGAACTCTGACTTAGCATGTCCGTTTACTGTAGAAAGATTTATTCAAAACTTCAATAAATGAATTTCCCAAATCAAACATAAATACAGAACCCAAATCTTTCCCTGTAAACCATTATGCTATTTTATTATCATTGATGATAGAGTTGAATTGTAGTTGGTCTCAGTGGAACGTTTCAGCAGTATGACTCATACCAAAATAAAAGGAAAAAATGAAGGAAAGGAAAAGAAAAAAGAAAAAGAAACCCTTACAAAATTCCCTTCTACTTTTGAAAACATTAAAGGCATTACTTTCAAAGTGCTACTTTCAAGTGAATACTCCCACTGATTATTACAAGTTAAGACTAATGGAAAATGACTTTGAGAGTCAGTTTCCAACTGACTTGTAGCACTCAGGGGAGGAGCAAGCAGAACTGCTCTCTACTGCAGTCATACATGGGAGAGATGAACAATCTTTGACACAGCCTAGAAAAGAGTCAGGGGTTTAGATCCTAGTTCCACAACTTTGTCAAACAAGCTACCTGACCTCTCTAAGTCTCTGTATTTTCACCTGTAATGGGAATGAGATCAACTGCACACTACAGAATTGTAAGCATTAAATAAGATCCTGAACAGAGTGCATGGCATAGTACCTGGTACGGGGTACTCAACAAGTGGTAGCTATTTTTATTATTATGGACTTTAACCTTTAACATTTTAATTTGTTAGCTAATCATCTGAGCAGGAATACAGTAGCCATTTGCCATTGGAAGGAGAGCTTTTTTCTATGAGCAGGATAGAAAGTTCTTAAGTCATCATATTTAAGTTGAATATGAGAGCCTTGGCTCTTTAACTTTCTAGTTCTGTGACCTTGTCCAAGTTCTTATAACCTCTTTGTCTTATTTTCCTCTTTCATAAAATGTAAATATTAATGGTAACAACTTACAGAGTCATTGTGAGGTTAAATGAAACTGTTTATTATAATCCTGAACATGAAACCCAGAACATTGTATAACCTTGATAAATATCAGCAATAATAATGAAATAAAAGGCTTATCCATGGCTCCTTGAAATATACATGATATTCTTTATAATTTATTGAAGATTCACATGAAAGTATGAGTATAATCTCAAGAAGAGTATACTTGTGAAAGAGCTACTCCATTTATTAAGCAACTACTATATCCAAGATATATTTTTGTATACTGTACAGACCTTCCATTAATCCTTACAGCAATACAGTGTGGTGTACATGACTATCCCATTTAAAACACATCATATAAAATTTTTCAAGAAAACAACACAGCTAAGAAATAAACCAAGCAACAAGCAGAATTTAGATCTGAGCCCAAGGTTGTCTAACACCTAAACCTGTGTTCTTTTCACTGCATCTTTAATCCATCATTGTTAATTTGTTTACCACATTATCTAGCTCTTATTGGCAAGAGAGAGGACCCCCAAGAATGATAGAGGGCACATGAGTATAAGAAAGGAGAACAAAAGAAAACAGCTCAAACACTGCTTGGCCACAGGCCAGTCATGTGGAAGGCCCTAGTCTCTGACACTTTCTCCAATTGCCTCAAGGAACATAGGTTTTGGTTGTGCTTTTGGCTGTAGGTTTATATTCTCCAAACTATGAAAAATTATTCTGAGTCTCAATATTTTAATTTCCTTAGCACTATATGAAATGTTCTGACTTTCTTTGCTCTGCTTCTGCTTATTGATTTGTCTGTTTTCTTTTTGCTTTTTAATTCATGCAGACCTTCCCTTCACCTTTTCATTACAGAGCATTTTGTGCTTTCCCCCAATTGACCTGAATCTCTCTCAATGCCCACACTGCTGGTGATAACTGCACATCTCTATCAAATAGACATTAAGGGAAAAATAACAACATCATACAAGGGCAGAGGGTTCTGTTCAAATGCAATATATGGGTAATCTGCCTTTTTTTTTTTTTCACTGTTTCATCTACTTTTCTATCGTTTCCCTTGCCACTGAGGAAGTTGTTTTGTTTACATTTCATTTTTGTCCTTTAGAGCTCCAAGTCCACTTGTCCTTCTTCACAATCTAGACATGCAAACTGATTTGTGACATCATGGGTATAGCCAGACAGAAAATTGCAAAGTTATCCATACTAAATGATCTAAAATGAACAAGGTGCCACAGCAAGGGAATCAAGAATGTAGCATCAAGGAAATTGAACATTTCTAAAAACTATAGAGATTTCAAAACTGGGTGGTGGACTTGTTGAGGTACTTAGTACGTGCCTCTATCTCATCTAAGAATCTCTGGAAATTCACACCAAACAATGGTGTGCTATTGTAAAGCCTCTTCCAGGGTAAAAGCTACTAAAACAGTTAAATATAAAATCTGCTCAGTTGAGCTCTTGTGATAGGACTGCATTTTTTTTTTCAAACCGACTTTGGAGCTGTCCTTGGTAGCTCCTAATGTGCTTCTATTTCAGATACAATTCAGATAAAGAACGAAGATGTTTTTCCTTATTCTCAGACTTTCAATCTTCTCCTTCCTCCCTTTCCCATGGATCCCGCTTGGTTAAGCTGAGTTAACAAGTAGGAGGACCAAAAAGACAAGTTGAGGAAACTGCTTCCAAATCTTCAGGAAAGTAATAGATCCAATTGAGCATTTGCAACCTAGTGTATCTAGATTCATAGCTATGACAGATCAAGGCCGGCCTGGGGGAAAATCAATAAAAAAACAGAGTATTAAGAGATAAGTTCATTGAAGTCCTGTTTACATTTCTGTCACCTAGTGTAATGATGTGTTTGAATTTATATCCTTTTCACTTCATCACATCCAGTTGTGACCATCAATTTAAGAAGCCAGGGATTTTTCTAACACAGAGTGAATGACCTACTTCCATTTCCTTGGGAACATGCAACCTTAATCAATATTTTCACAGAATAATAGGTCTTAAGAAGAAAGCATATGGTGTCTGAGTAAAGTTTTAAAAAATTGGTTAACCTTCACAAAAGAACTATAAACAGGACCTAATTGACCCTAAATTTGCTAATAGTAATTCCATGTTCTGGAACATTCTCAAGATTACCTTTTGGAAAGGAGAGCTTTTCAGTGAAAACCACTGGATTAAAAACAGTGACACAGGTCTTTCTGGCTGACTTGGCAGACAACTCTTACCAAGGACATAGCTAATCCCTTCCCTAGTACAAGTTGAAAACTTGGCACCCACATTCATCCATCACCTTTCTACATCCATGCCCCCAAATTGTTGATTTCTTTTCCCCATGCTAGAGCTGAAATCACCTTTTTTCAAACTCCACTTCTTTACTTTGATTATAAAATGAGAATAAAGTTTTCCTCTGAGAGATTATGACCAATACTTTTATCTTCTACCTGTAAGAAAGATACCAGAGGCAGAAAGGTTGCTTCTGGAGTTAAAAAAAAAAAATACAACACCCTCTGTTAGTTTAGAAATACCTGTGGGTAATCTCTGTATTCTACATTAGCATACCCACATCTAACCAAATGGAATTTTAGTGTAGGTTGTCAATATGCTAAAATGATGGAAACTCATATTATGAAATGGCAGCTTGAAAACTATTTAAGAAACATGAAATAATTTACACCCTTTCCATAAAGAGATTTTCTACACACTTAAAGAAAATTAAGTCTGTATTTATATCTATGTTTTTCTTTTGTTTTGCATGTTAAGCAACTTATTTATGTTTTATTTTCAATTTATGATCCATTCTTTAACACTCTTTTGTAATACACTGCTATTGTAATGTAATAGCTTAGGGAAGTGACATGGTGTTCTTCTGTTCAGCCATGTTTAGGCCAACTTAAATTTTATTTCTACCACTGTTCAATTGATTTTGTGGTCTGAGAACAACTGATCTGCCATCACTGAAACTCCTAATCAGCCTTCAAAATCCATTTCAAAAGATTTGTTAGTGATACTACCTCTGCAGCTTTTCTATAAATCTA
>PVHX01023011.1:0-10395 GCA_004024805.1 Geosciurus inauris
GCTGCTGAAGTCACTCTGCTTGTGGCAATGGCTGCTGGCTGGTGGCCCTGCTTACACGCGCAAGTGAAATTCCTGCCCGGGTAGCTGTATGATGATATCCAGAAGCTGGCTGGGAGATGGTATTTCCACAACTTCAACCTCTGGCTCTGGAGAGACTGACCACAGCGTCCGTCTAGGCCGCCATCTTGGAACCGCCTCTCCCAATTATCATTTTTAAAAGGTAGATTTATACACGTAAATTAGGAAATACTGCTAGGCTAATACTCGATGCAGAATAGAATGTACTGGTTCCTGTTAATGTGCACTTCAGGGGTACAGAGATATATGTGTGGACACACTTAAGTATTACTAATGTGTTACATGTTTAAACTTTCTCTTACAGAATAGAGAGGAGGTTCATAATAGATAACTTGGGAGAAAAGCTGGGAGACTAGAGGGCTTCAGAGCAAGGCTGTTGTCATTTTTTTAGCTTTTCACAGTTAGATTTCTATCACATAAAAATGTTTAACCCCATAATAATGAAATAAAAGCCAGATTAAAATCAAGAAAGATCATGTGACTTCTTTGATCCCAGTGTCATTTTAGTAATTCTTGTAACTTGACCTGGACTATGACAGTTTGCTATAATACTTAACCTATCAGGCATTTGGTCTTGTCTATCCTGAATTGCCCTTCATTCATTGTTCTCCCAGCTAAGACTTGTTCAGGACTGAGGGGTGTTCTCACCTCCTTTAAATGTGTTTTTCTGTTCTTCACTGTAGCCATTGCTAGCCAAGGCTATAGACTGCTTGTTATACATCCTGTCTGCTTTCATTCTTAAATTCCTTCTGCTACTGAACACAGTGGGGCACACTGTGATCCCAGTGACTCAGGAAGCTGAGGCAGGAGGATCATAAGTTCAACGCCAGCCTTAGCAACTTAGCAAAGCCCTAAACAACTTAGTGAGACCCAACCTTAAAAATTAAAAAATAATTAAAAAAAATTTTTTTAAAAATGTGGCTCAGTGGCAAAGCACCTCTGGGTTCAATGCCCAGTATTGGGGAAAAAAATAATAATAAAGGACAAATAATCCTACTGCCACTTCAGAGAATGGGAAGTTACAAACGGCACTTCCCAGACTCCTTTGCAGTCACACCTTTGATGGATGCTCTTCTGTGGTATTGTAAGGTGTTTCTTTTTTAGCATTGCAGTTATTTCAGCATCTAGTCTCCTTTCTCCCTAGATGCCCAAGAGGCACTGAGTTAGCACTGATGGTGATTACCATCTCCTGTTAGGCTTTTTAATTCCAAGATCACAGCTTTAGTGATTTGTTCTTGGATTCAGTAGTTTGATGGAGAGATTCATGCTGGTAATTACTCTCCTGGTTCAGTTCTGTAGCATTTTGGCATTCATTCCTGGAGGGTCTACTAAAATAAGAAGCACGACTGATTTCAGAAATATAATATTTAATGAAAGTGCCTAGAAGTAAAAGCAAATACTATACCATACCTAGCAAGCATAAATACTATAAAATTCTATACTAGAAATTTCAAAATAGGCAAAACGACTTTGCACTGCTTCTAGTAAGGACAGTGGCTAACTATTGCTTGAGAAGAATATGGCTGACAATGACCTAAGGGAGAATACTAAATTTCTATTGATATCCTTTTTTTAAAAAAAATAAAGGTGGACCTATTATATTTTTGCTAACTAAATGAAATGAAATGTACATTTATACTTTAGGTTGTTTTCTATGCACAAAGTCATACTTTAACTTAAAGGAATAAAAACTCTTACTCAAAACTAAATTTGACAAAAAGATTTTTTTTCTGTTTGTAAAGCTTGCTTTGTGTTGTATGATTTTGTTCTCCGAGAGACATGGAAGTCCTAATTTCTCTTGTGAATGCAAAAATAGGATCTCAGCAAATATAATCACATTTAGTAAACTGTAACCACGCTGAATTACAGTGGACTCTAAATCTAATAACTGCTGTCCTAAAGAGAGAGAGATGGACACAGAGACACATGGCAAAGAAAGCCACGTGATGAGAGAGAAGTGGATTAACACAGGAAAACCAAGAAATGCCAGGGATTGACGACTACCAGGCGGTAGGAAGAAACAGGAGAGGACTCCTCTCTGGATGCAGCAAAGAGGCAATCTCCTTCCAGAACCTTGATTTCAGACATTAATTATGGAACCATGAGAAGGTAAATTTCTGTTTTTTACTATCTGAGGCCAACTCTCACTTTTCTCTTCTTGTTCGGTGGGGAAATACAGCCTATCTCTTTTGGAAAATAAAGTCTCTTCCTGTGTAAAATACTTGAAAGAGTGAGTTCCTCCTCCTTTTTTAAATTGCAAATGATAAGATCAGCTCTTGTCATGAAGGTGACACCTGAATGCACTCATTCTACTCAAAATCCATCAAAATTTTTTATTCTCTATAGAGGTTTACTTCTCTATCAACAATATACTATTATTCTCAACATTTTAAGAATAGAATAAATGCATTAGTAGACTTTATTCCTAATTATTTCTACTCTTTATTGAGTGCTCACTACATATTAATTAGCTGCCTCATCTCTATTTTACTTAGGAATAAACTAAGATTAAGAATAGTTAAATACCTTGTTCAAGCTTTTAAAGCTAATAACTCACAAAACCATAAATGTAAAATAGGTTTCCAAATTCAAGTCTGAAACTTTAACTTGTATGCAATAGTGATACTAGTGAGAAAGATCCCTGCTCTTCTTATTATTGTGTTTAGAATGTTTGTGTTAAATATAATTATTTCTATGTTAGTGCTTCATTATTTCTGTTAGTGCTTCCATTTGATTAATGTGACTTCTTTGTTTCACCTATTTCTCTTTTCTTTCATTCCTGTAGATTACTCTCTCAATCTATTTTTTCCTATTCATCTTTTTGTATAATGTAATAGCATTACCTCTCTTGGTATGACAATATGCAAATGTGACAACTATCTACTTCTGTCCACATTTTACCACCTTGAATAAAATGTAGAGATTTCATTTCCATTCATGTCCTTTTTCTTTCTACTCTTTTAAATTTATTTTATTTAAGATCAAATTATTATTTTTTATTGATCAAATATAATTTTTAACTCAAGAGGAAAAGGATTTTCTGTTGTTATGTTCCTATGTCTCTGCTCTTTCTGTTGTTTCTTCCTTATTCCAGATGCTCTGGAACTTTTTTTTTCTATCATTATTTCCACCATTTATTTTTTTAAGGTCTTCCTTCATTCAACAATTAAGGACAGTTACGTTTGCAAAAAGTTTTTGTTTTTTTTTTCATTTTTCTTTATCTGAGAATGATTTATTTCTTTTTTATTCTGGAAGGACAGTTTTACTAGATAAAGAAATATATATATCTTTTCTTTTGGTACTTCAAAAAAAATATTGTGCTAATTACTTCAGGCTTCCATTGTTTTAGTTGAGATATATACTTTCATTTGAACTGATCTTCTGTCTGGGTCATCTCTTTCTGACTGCTTTCAAAATACTTGCCAGATAATTCCAACAACTAATCATTATCAATAGTTTTGTTTTTCAAACAAATAGTGATTGTCTTGGTTCTTGGTACATTGGGTGATTTTTTTCTTATATTCTGGATGTTTTGTTTATTATGTTAGAAGACTTTAGGTGGTATTTATTTAATTATTTCTATTACTGACCTATAATTAACAAGGAGAATTAGACATATTTACAGTGTCACATGATCTTTTGTTAAATGTACACATGAAGAATCCCCTACCAAAACTAACCTAGTTAAGAGATTCATAACCCATAAACTATTTAGATCTTTCACCTTCTCAGTCAGTTGCATTATGCTAGCTATGTGTCTTGTATACTTTTATGGGCTGTAGTTCCACTGGTAGTTTAACTTTGGAGTTTTTCAAGTGATGCTTTAATGTAGTTGGTTTTCTGATGTTTTGGGGCTCTCACCTCTCCCTACTATGCTCTTTGAATGGGTTGAATGCCCCAAATTCAGGGACCAGGTATCTCTCTGTGTGGTAGGACAGGACTGAGAAAGCATCACCAAGGTCCCTGCAGACTGGTAACATGAGAAGTGAGGTATTGGTAACCTGCAGGGACACTACAAGATTATAAGGTACAAACTATAATACCTCAGGTAGGCACTACTAGAAGGGAAGACATGAACAACATGAAAAAACAAGGGAAGAAAATGCTCCAAACAATCCAAGATGCTAAAATAAAAGAATCTATTGACAGCACAGTAGATGCCATGTCAGACAAGGAGTTCAGAACATACATAATTAAAATAATCTGTAAAGCACAGAGTAATATAAAAGAGCAATTATAGGCAATAATCAATCAATCCAACAGAGATTAGAAATCAAATATAGCCAATAATTGATCACTCCAACAAAGAGATAAGAAATCAAATAGAGGTAGCAAAAGATTACTTCAAGAAACAGATACTCTGAAAAAATAAACCAAACAGAAATCCTTGAAATGAAGAATACAATAAATCAAAGAAAAAATTCAATAGAAAGTATCACCAACAGATAAGATCACTTGGAAGACAGAACTTCAGGCAATGAAGATAAAATATATAATCTTGGAAATAAAGTTGAACACACAATAAAGATAGCAAAAAACCATGAATAGAATATCCAAGAATTATAGGATAATATAAAAATATCAAATCTAAGAATTATTGGGATAGAGGAAGGCACAGAGATACACAAACCAAAGGAATGCACAATATCTTTAATAAAATAATACTAGAACCTTTCTTGAACATGAAGAATGAATTGGAAAACCAAACATAAGAAGCTTATAGGACACCAAATGTACAAAATTACAACAGATTCACACCAAGAAACATTATAATGAAAATGCCTACCATACACAATAAGAATAGAATTTTAAAAGCCACAAGAAAAGTTTCCGATTACATATGGGGGAAACCAATTTGGATCTCAGCAGATTTCTCAAACCAGACTCTGAAAGCCAGGAGATCATAGAACAACATATACCAAGCTCTGAAATAAAATGGATGCCAACTAAGAATCTTATATCCAGCAAAATTAAGTTTTAGATTTGATGATGAAATAAAACCCTTCCATGATAAACAAAAGTTAAAAGAATTTACAATGAGAAAGCCTGCACTAAAGAACATTCTCAGCAAAATATTCCATGAGGAGGAAATGAAAAACAACAACAACAAAAAATATCAGCAAAGGGAGGACCTACACTAAAGGGAAAACCAATCAAAGGAAAATCAAGTCAAATTAAAAACCAAAAGTAAACCAAAATGACCAGGAATACAAACTATATTTCAAAAATAACCCTGAAAGTTAATGGCATGACTTATCAATTAAAAGACAAAGACTGGCATATTGTATTTTTAAAAGACTCAGCAATATGCTGCCTTCAAGAGACTCATCTCATAGGAAAAGACAACCACAGACTAAAGGTGAAAGGATGGGAGAAAATATGTCACTCACATGGACCGTGTAAATAAGCAGGGGTTTCCATTCTCATATCAGATAAAGTATACTTCAAACCAAAGACAGTCACAAGGCATAAAGGTCAAATGGCATGATATTGGCACCCAAATACACATGTAGACCAATGGTACAGAATAGAAGACACAGAGACAAACCCACATAAACACAGTTATCTCATACTGGACAAATGTGCCCAAATCACACATTGGAGGAAAGCTAGCCTCTTCAACAAATGGTTGGGAAAACTGGAAATTCATATGCAGGAAAATGAAACTAAACCTCTATCTCTCATCATGCCCAAACCTCAGCTCAAAGTGAATCAAGGACCTAGGAAATACACCAGAGACCCTACACATAATAGAAGAAAAATAGGCTCAAACGTTCATCATGTTAGATTAGGCCCCAACTTCCTTAACAAGACTGGTAAAGTGCAAGAAATAAAAGCAAAAATCAATAAATGGGATGTATTTAAACTAAAAAGATTCTTCTCAGCAAAAGAACAATTGAGGTGAAGAGAGAGCCTACAATTTGGGAACAAATATTTGCCACATCCCCAATATCAGATAGAATATTGCCCTGGAAATTATTATTTCCAGGGTATATGAAGAACTCAAAAAACTTAACGCCAAAAAAACCAAAACAAAACAGAAAAAAAACAACTTAATCAATAAATGGGCTAAAGAGCTGAACAGACACTTCTCAGAAGAGGATATACAATCTCTCAATAAATATATGAGAAAATATTCAACATCTCTAGCAATTAGAGAAATGCAAATCAAGACTACTCTAAGATTTTCTCTCTCATTAATCAGAATGGCTGTTATCAAGAATACGAACAACAATACTTGTTGGCGAGAATGTGGGGAAAAGGCACACTCAAATATTGCTAGTGGGACTGCAAATTGGTGCAATTAATCTGGAAAGCAGTATGGAGATTTCTTAGAAAACTTAGACTGGAAATACCATATGACCCAGCTACCCCACTCCTTGGTTTATACCCAAAGGACTTAAAAACAACTACTACAGTGACTCAGTCACTTCAGTGTTTATAGCAGCTCAATTCACAATAACTAAACTGTAGAAACAACCTAAATGCCCTTCAATAGATGAATGGATAAAGAAACTGGTGTATATATACACAATGGAATGTTACTCAGCATTAAAAGAGAATGCAATTATGGCATTTTCAGATAAATGGATGGAGTTAGAGAATATCATACTAAATGAAGGAAGCCAATCCCCAAAATCCAAAAGCTGAATGTTCTCTCTGATAAGTGGACGCCAATCCATAATGGGGGAGCGGGCAGGGGAAGAATTAAGAAACTTTGGTCAAAAGAGAGGGAGAGGAAGTGAGAGGGCATGAGGGCAGGAAAGATGGTAGAATGAGCTACATGTATGACTGCACATATGGTATAACTCTGTATTGTGTACAACCAGAGAAATGAAAAATTATGCTCCATTTGTGTACAATGAATCAAAATGCATTCTGCTGTTATGTATAAATTAAATAAATTTTTTAAAAATGAAGAAATGGAAATCTATGGTTAATATCATATGACTAAATAAAGAAATCAAAGATATATGTATGAATGTATGCATATATATGTTATGGTTTAGATATGAGGTATCCCCTAAAAGCTCTTGTGTAAGAAAATGCAGGAATGTTCAGGAATGAAATGATTAGATTATGAGAGCTGTAACTTGATCAGTGAATTAATCCATTTGATGGATTAATAATTTCAAATGACTACTGTCCTATTTGGTAATTGTAGGCAGGTGGGACATGGTTGTAGGAGGTGGATCACTGGGGGCATGCCCTGAAAGGGTTTATCTTCTCTATGGCCCCTTTCCTGTTCTCTCTTTCTTTCCTTCATAGTTGCCATAAGCTGAGCAACTTTTCTTTACAATGCCTTTCTGCCATGATGTTCTGTCTCATCTCAGAGTCAGAGCAATGCAGTTGGCTAAGCAGTAATTGAATCTCTGAAATCATGAACCAAAATAAACGTTTCCTCCTCTAAGTTGTTTTTGTTGGGTATTTTGGTCACAACAACAAAAAGAGTAATAGAGTGTATATATATATTTAGAGAGAGAGAGAGAAAGAGAGAGCGTTATATACTATCTATACACCACACACACACACACACACACACACACACAAATTACACAACACTACTTATTTCTACTACATTTAAGAACTGAACTTGGTTTTGATCTCTCTTAATTTTTCTGCCATCATATATGATTAATTCAGAACCAAGAAAAATGAATGTTATGCCTAATTATCTTTAATTTAGCTTTGTGTCCAATAATTTAGAATGATCTTTTTTTCATAATACAATGTTAGAACCAATTACCACAAAATATGCTATCATTAAATTTACCACTGTTTTAATTATGCTGAAATGAAATTATTTATTTAATTATCAACCCCTGGCACTAGACTCTAAGCTGTAATAGGACAGAGTTGTGTCTTGCATATTTTTCCTATGTCCAGCATCTAACTTTAAACCCTCCATTCTCAGCATGTATTTCTAGGAATAATGGCTATTCCCCAAATAATGAGGTCTGCTACTATCATCCAAAGTGAGCTTGGTTGAATACCTCATATGAATCCTGTGACTAAGCTCTTTAGCCTTTAAGGTTAATTG
The DNA here is from genome assembly GCA_004024805.1 of Geosciurus inauris. NCBI lineage: Eukaryota > Metazoa > Chordata > Mammalia > Rodentia > Sciuridae > Geosciurus > Geosciurus inauris. Next base: position 8,120 of record PVHX01023011.1, read on the forward strand.
CTGACCCTGATGGTCTATGACCCTATTTCTCTTTATCATGTCCCTGATGAGGAATAAAAAGGAGAAACACAAAAATATACTTAAGGAAATGATAAAATGTTTCTTCATTTTCAAATAAGCCCTAGTTGATTCAAAGTTCATCCATCTAATAGATACTTATACTAAGAGCCTATAAGCTAGACAAAAAGATTCTAAAAATGTGTTGGTGCTGTCTCCTTCAGTCATATCTATATGACCTGTCTTTGTCTATATGTCACCTCAAAGGGGCATTATAAGGGTGCTTTCCTCCAGGATTAGTGTTCACATAGAGCAGACTAGTACATGCGAAATAAACACAACAATATCTGGAACAGAGTAAATAATATATATTTATTAATATTATCATTATTACATTATTGCATATGTACAAAAGTTTTAAAGTCTATAGTCTGATAACAGTCTAATAGCCATATTTATACATGGAAAAAACGGCATATGTGTACTCCTCCCCCATGGTAGTGCATTTTATAAGAAAATGTTCAACAGAAGAATGATTCAGGCTGAGCCTGAAAGATTAGTATGGTGTAGAGAAGGGGTCATATAAGAACTGCCTGTATTGCTGGAGGTTATTAATTGCCATGGAGAGCTGTGTTTTGGACACAGGTAAGTCAAAAATAAATAATAATACATGGTGAGTGTCTTGATTTTGGTAAAGAGGCTAACAAAGGGAGGATTACCTCTAACTTATTAGAAGAGGAGGAAACAAAATCCCTAAGGCAGCTCCCCAATCAGTTTCATTTTTAAGATGCCTGCATCATGGCCTAAGTGATGCCATGCATCACTTGACTGCCCTTCTACAGGTGTTATCACCTGTGTCCTTTTGGAATTAGCAGTGATGTTTATGTCAGGCCATGATTGTTGGCATTGTCCCTGGAAACTTGTAGACTACCTTGAGTTTACAAGCAAGAGCCAGCCAATCAACTAAAATCAAAGAAGCAGAGGAAAACAGCATGCAAATTAACATGCGTTATGAATTTAACATTTGCCTCCTCTCACAAATATATGTTGAAGCCCTCACCAACCTTACGATGGCATCAATAGGTGAAGACTTTGAGAAGCAGTTAGGTTGTAGGAATGTAGTCCTCATGAATGGGATTCATGTTATAAAGGTGACTTCAGAGAGCTCTGTTCCTCTTTCTGTCATGTGAGGACAAATTGAGAAGATGGCAAGTGACACATAGGAAGAGGGCCCTGGCCAGCACTTGACCATGCTGGCATGCTAATCTTTGGCTTTCATCACCCAGAACTATGAGAACATATGTCTATTGTTTATGAGCCTCCTAGACTATGGCACTTTGTTATAGCAGTGTGAACTGACCATGACACCTCTAACCTCAACTCTCTGACATCTGGATAACTTTAAGAAGCCCTTAGGACAGTAAGTCAAAGAGCTACAAGGTGGGAGAAACTTTAGTCTTGAATAAGTGCTGGTGATAGAGTTGCCTGACCAGAACTAGCTATATGAACAAGGGGTTCTTACCTGAGCAAGAAATGAATGCTGACCCTGTTATACCATTGACACGTCTGGGTTTATCAGTTAAGGACAGTTTGGTGTTTACCTTAACCAAAAAGTCATCTGAATTCTAACTCCATATTCAAATCCCCCTCACAACAGAAAAGAGCAATTTAAAACATCAGCATGGCACATGTATATGGATATATGTATTTCTTTTTTTTTAACTGTTAATGATTTTATTTATTTATTTTATTAATTTATTTAAATGCATTTCAAGTCATAGTACATATGTAGAGCTCAATTTTTCCATTTCTGTGTTTGCCAATCAGATAGAGTCACACCATTTGTGTCTTCATACATGCACCAAGAGTAGTGATGACCATCTCATTCAACCATCTTTACTCACCCGTTCCCCTTTCCCACCCCCCAACTACCCCCTTCCCCATCCAGAGTTCCTCCATTTCTCCTATGTTACCCATTCCCACTCCCTTTATGAATCAGCATCCACTAATCAGAAAAAACATTCAGCATTTGGTTTTTTGGGATTGGCTTACTTCACTTAGCATAATGTTCTCCAATTAAATCCATTTACCTGCAAATGCCATAATTTTATTCTCTCTTATTGCTGAATAATATTCCATTGTGTATATGTACCACAGTTTCTTTATCCATTCATCTATTGAAGGGCATCTGGATTGCTTCCACAGTTTTGCAATTGTGAATTGTGCTGCTATAAACATTGAGGTGGCTGCATTACTGTGGTATGCTGTTTTTAAGTCTA
>PVHX01023011.1:10495-26666 GCA_004024805.1 Geosciurus inauris
TTTTTTATCAACTATCTTTACTATTTAAGTCTTTAGAGTATAGGCCAAGGAGGTGGAATAGCTGGATCAAAAGGTGGTTCCATTCCAAGTTTTTTAAGAAGTCTCCATACTGCTTTCCAGATTGGTTACACCAGTTTGCAGTCCCACCAGCAATGTTCGAGTGTGCCTTTTTCACCGCATACTCGCCAGCACGTATTGTTGCTGGTAATTTGGGTAGCTGCCATTCTGACTGGGGTGAAATGAAATCTGAGAGTAGTTTTGATTTGTATTTCTCTAATGGCTAGAGATGATGAACATTTCTTCATATATATGTTTATTGATTCTATATCATCTTCTGAGAGGTTTCTATTCAGCTCCTTAGCCCATATATTGATTGGATTGTTTGGTTTTTTGGTGTTAAGTTTTTTGAGTTCTTTATACATCCTGGAGATAAGTGCTCTATCTGATGTGCATGTGGCAAAAATTTACTCCCAGAATGTAGGTTCTATGTTCACCTGATTGATAGTTTCTTTTGCTAAGAAGAAGCTTTTTAGTTTAAGTCCATCCCATTTATTGATTCTTGCTTTTATTTCTTGTGCTATAGGAATCTTGTTAAGGAATTTGGGGCCTAATTCAACAGTTGAAGATTTGGACCTACTTTCTCCTCAATTAGATGCAGGGTCTCTGGCCAAATTCCTAGGTCTTTGATCCACTTTGAGTTGAGTTTTTTGCATGGCGACAGATAGGGGTTTAGTTTCATTTTACTGCATATAGATTTCCAGTTTTCCCAGCACCATTTGTTGAAAAAGTTATCTTTTCTCCAATGTATGTTTTTGGGACCTTTGTCTAGTATAAGATAGCTGTATTTCTGTGAATTACTCTCTGTGTCTTCTAATCTGTACCATTGGTCTACATGTCTATTTTGGTGCCAGTGCCATGCCGTTTTTGTTACTATAGCTTTGTAGTAAAGTTTAAAATCTGTTATGATAATACCTCCTGCTTCACTCTTCTTGCTCAGGATTGCTTTGGCTATTCTGGGTCTCTTATTTTTCCAAATGAATTTCATGATTGCCTTTTCTATTTCTATAAGAAAGGACTTTGGGTTTTTAATTGGGATTGCATTGAATCTGTATAGTGCTTTGGGTAGTATGGCCATTTTAATAATATTGATTCTGCCTATCCAAGAACATGGGAGGTCTTTCCATCTTCTTAGATCTTCAATTTCTTTCTTTAGTGTCTTGTAATTTTCATTATAGAGGTCTTTCACCACTCTTGTTAGATTGATTCCCAAGTGTTTTATTTTTTTGGAGGCTATTGCGAATGGAGTAGTTTTTCTAATTTCTCTTTCAGAGGACTCATTGCTGATGTATAGAAATGCATTTGATTTATGGACATTAATTTTATATCCTGCAACTTTGCTGAATTCATTTATCAGTTCTAGGAGTTTTTGGGTGGAATTTTTTGGATCCTCTAAGTATAGAATCATGTCGTCTGAAAATAATGATAGTTTGAGTTCTTCTGTTCCTATTTGTTTCCCTTTAATTTCTTTCATCTGTCTGATTGCTTTGGCTAGAGTTTCAAGGACTATATTGAATAAGAGTGGTGAGAGTGGGCATCCCTGTCTTGTTCCAGTTTTTAGAGGGAATGCTTCCAATTTTTCTCCATTTAGGATAATGTTGGCCTTAAGCTTAGCATGGATTGCTTTAACAATGTTGAGATATGTTTCTACTATCCCTAGTTTCTCTAGTGTTTTGAACATGAAATGGTGCTGTATTTTGTCAAATGCTTTCTCTGCATCAATTGATAGAATCATGTGATTCTTATCTTTAAGTCTATTGATGTGATGGATTACATTTATTGATTTCCATATGTTGAACCAACCTTGCATCCCTGGAATGAACCCCACTTGATCATGGTGCACTATTTTCTTAATGTGCTTTTGTATGTGATTTGCCAAAATTTTATTGAGAATTTTTGCATCTATATTCATCAGGGATATTGGTCTGAAATTTTTCTTCTTTGATGTGTCTCTGTCTGGTTTTGGAATCAAGGTGACACTAGCCTCATAGAATGAGTTTGGAAGGGTTCCTTCCCTTTCTATTTCATGGAATAATTTGAGGAGTATTGGAGTTAGTTCTTCTTTGTAGGTCTTGTAGAACTTGGCTGAGAATCCATCTGGTCCAGGGCTTTTCTTGGTTGGAAGGCTGTTGATGGCCTCTTCTATTTTCTTGCCTGTGATTGATCTGTTTAAGTCATGAATGTCCTCCTGGTTCAGTTTGAGTAGGTCATATTGTCTCTAGGAATTTGTTGGTGTCTTCAAGATATATATTCAACTTACCATATTTACCCAAAAAATCCTTTATTGATGTTTATTCCTAGGAGTAATCATTTTTCTAAAAAGTATTATTATAGACCTTAGACAAAAGTTTTAAATGTTAATTTCTTAAAATAGTTGAGAAAATTTGGGCAAAGATAAAATAAATACTGTGGATAAATAAATACATAAAATGCATAGAAATACCAGTTAAAGGAAACACTCAGTGTTTTTTTACATAGATTGTAAAGAATAAAATAATAAAAAATGAATAAAAAATAAAAGCAAACTGACAGCTGAGCAACATAACCATTTATATTAATGATAACTAGGAAGAATCTATGTCATGATCTTCTTTTAAAAGAAGACTAACATTGTGAAGATTATCATTAATCTAATCCTTAAAATACGTATGAACACGTAGACCTTTTCACATGATAACTCTCAAGGCAAACCAATAATATAATTCCAAAGCAGTTAATGCTAGTAAATGTCTGCACAGTACATCTGATTTATCAGTTAGAAAGTATCCATCATGACATTTTGTAAGATAATGAGAGGAATGTTGCAAGCTTGAAGATTATTAATAGCTTTTTGGCTTGACTCTAAAAAATGAGCTGAGAAAATTTTACCTCTTCAGTAATATTTGCTAATGTTAATTTTATCAATTGCTGTTAGTAATGTATTTGATTCATATGTATAATTCTATACTTCCTAACATAGTAAATATCAATTTACTTGTCATGTTTTCTACATTTTAAAAAAATCTAACATTCTAAAAGCTATAAAAAGTATAAAGTATTTTATCTAGCAAAATGCTCAACATAGCATTGAGTCAAATTTCCACTTTTTGTTTAAAATAAAAGCCAGTAACTCTTTAGGCATATATTCATTACATAAAGTCACACAACACTGTTTTAGTGACAATTTGGAGAAGAGGAACTCAGAAAACCTCAGTACTGAGGTTTGCTTCTGCCAGTAGTTCCCTGTAAAATGTTGAATAATCATGTTTATTTCATTCTTTGTAAGAGAAATGACATAAGTAATATCTGAATTTCATCTATATTCTAAAACTTATGCACAAAATAATTTCTTACATATAGAATAATATGAAAGCCTTTTAAATTTCCTCAATGAACCATTTTAGAAGGGTCCAACTGGTATATATTCTCATGTTGTGTACCATATATGAGGTGAAAAATTGGCAGGACATCATGAAGGACAGAATGGTCAGTGTGGTAAGTTTATCCCTGGCTCTGATCCAGACAAACAATAAAATAATAGTCATTAAACATCGTCATCTGGTAAATGAAGCTATTTGTCATTCAGTGATCATCTACTTGTTAGCACTGATGGACATAATGACCTCTAGGGTCATTTTAATATTTTTAGCTGTGTCACACCTGCTCTGAAAATACTACTTGAAAGTCATGGAGGGGTCAACACTGTCCACAAGTTTGTTCCAAAGTATGTGTTTGAAATGTGGTGTAAGAGAACTAAATCACATTCAGAAGTGTCTCAAATCTCTTCCTCCCTCACCATATACTGTGAGTGTGTGACATTGATTGGTACCAATGGCAAAAAGGACAAAGGCATTGAATAAAAGGATCCAGTATTCTTGGATAAATAGAGGGTTGTTTGTGGGGGAGGGGTTGTTGGTATTATTTAGTCTAGGCCAAAGTGACCAATAAGTCATTTCATTGATTATGTCTTACAGTTATCAAACACAAGATAGATTGTTAAAGAAAATCTAAAGACTTGTGTATGAATGAAAAACCTAGCTTGCACTGAACTTTTCTGTTATCTTGATTCAAACACAAGGGACCAAATTCTGTCAACCTGATCTTTTCATTGATATTGGTAGAATTTGGATCTGAAATGTCCCCAAAAGTTTCATGTGTTAAAGGCTTAATCTCTAGTTTGGTGTGACTGGGAGAGAGAGAAACCTTCAAAAGAAGGAGTTAGGCCATTTTGGGCATGCTCTTGTAGTAAATATTATGACTTTCATCTCTAATCTTTCTCTCTTTCACTTCTGACCATTAGGCATGGACTTCCTTCAACTGTGTACTCCCACCATGAAGTGCACCTCACCACAGGCCCAGAAGCTATGGGCCAACTGACCATGGACTGAGACCTCCAGAAATGTGAGGCAAAATAAGGATAGCCTCATTATTAATTGAATTATCTTAGGTATTTTGTTAGCATAATGGAAAACTATTGACACAGATACTTAGCAATAATGTCACACTAAACAAGTAATTTGGTTTTTTATTTTTTTATTTTTAATTTTTAATTTATTTTATTTATTTATTCTACTCAGGTATACATGATAGCAGAATGCACTTTGATTCATTGTACACAGATGGAGCACAACTTTGCATTTCTCTGGTTGTACAAGATGCAGAATCACATCATATATGCAGTCATAAAGGAAACTAGGGCTATGATATCCATCTCATTTCACCATCTTTACTGTCTCCATGCTCCCTCCCCCCTCCTCCCCTTTGATCAAATTTTCTCCATTCTTCCCAGATCTTCTCCTCCATTATAGATCAGTATACACTTATCAAAGAGAACATTCAGTGTTTGGTTTATTGGGATTGGCTTACTTCGCTTAGCATGATATTTTCCAACTCCATCCATTTACCTGCAAATGCCATAATTTTATTCTCTTTTATTGCTGAATAATATTCCATTGTGTATATATACCAGTTTCTTTATCCATTCATCTATCGAAGGGCATCTAGGTTGGTTCCACAGTATAGCTATTGTGAATTGAGCTGCTATAAACATTGAAATAGCTGCATCACTTTAGTATGCTGTTTTTACGTCCTTTGGGTATAGACCAAGGAGTGGGATAGCTGGGGCAAATGGCGGTTCCATTGCAAGTTTTCTAACAAATCTCCATACTGCTTTCCAGATTGGTTGTACCAATTTTCAGTCCCACTAGCAATATATGAGTTTGCCTTTTTCTCCACAACGTCACCAACACTTATTTTTTGTATTCTTGATAATTGTCATTCTGACTGCAGTAATTTGTAACTAGAGTGTTTAATTATTATCTCTGAGATAGAAAAATTAAATTTATCTGTTGGGACCATTAAAATATTTTTGTATTTCAGCAGTAAGTTTCTATAATTTCATATGCTATGACCTTTCTTCTTAAAATGCCTGAGCACTTTTGAAAAGTCTATACTGGTCATGGATGGAAATTTATTTATTTATTTTTTATTACAAAGCTGAGAACAGAACCCAGGGCTGTGCACATGCTATGTAGATGCTGTATCACTGAGCCATATCTCAAACTCTAATATATTATGATAGACATCTGATATTCTTATTTAGGAATACTATGCTTGAATACAAAAAAAAAAATGTGTCCAGAAAATATTTTATCATATAATTACTCTCATTTCAAAGTGAGAAAATAAATAAAATTGTTAAAAAATAAATATTACTTATGAGTCTTACACTCAAAAATAAGTATTTTGGAGCTTAAATTCTCTATTTTACTTCATAAGTAACATTATTTTGTTTCTACTGGAACTAAATCAGTAAATTTGCTTTTAATCTTTACAAATTATGAACATTATTTGAGGTGGATAAATTTAATTCTAAAGTCTTATACTTAATTACTGCCTACCACTTGAATATGCAATTCATAGCATGCCACATGACATTTAATGCTGCTGTTTAGCATTAAATTGCTCCTAACTATCACATAATTACAAGGGATGTTTTTAACATCTTTCTTGATGTATAATTAACATACAATGAACTACATAATTTTAAAGTGTGCAAGATATGTATATATACATAAAAGTGTTACCCACTTCAGATAGTGAATATATCCATTACCCTTAAACTGCCTCACGACCTTGTGATTTCTGCAACCTTTCTCAGTTTGCTCCTCCCTAGGCAACCACTGATCTCTTTTCTATAACTAAAAGAAAATAGTTTTCATTTTGTAGCATTTTATAGAAATGCTATAGTATATTACATATTAACTTTTTCCTGGCTTCTTTCACTCAGTAAAATTATTTTGATATTCATCTTCACAATGCAGTGTGGCAATGATTCATTTATATTTATTGTTGAATACCTCCTTTTGCATGTATGTATCACATTTTCTTTATACAGTCATTTGATGATGTGTACCTGAGTTACTTTCACTCATAAATCAGTTGTGTTCCAAAATGTCAGTGATGAATCAATGGAAAGTCAAACTGGAAAAATATCCCATTCACAATAGCCTACTAAAACATAAAATATTTGGGAATCAATATAACATAATAGGGGAAAGACCTCTACTATGAAAACTATGAAACACTGTAGAAAGAAATTAAAGAAGACCTTAGAAGATGGAAAGATCTCCCATGTTCTTGGGTAGGCAGAATTAATATTTTCAAAATGAACATACTACCAAAAGTGCTTATACACATTTAATACAATTCCTATTAAAACTCCAATGATGTAATTGATAGAAATGGAAAAATAGTCATGAAATTAATTTTGAAAAATAAGAGGCCTAGAATAGCCAAAAAATCTTTAGCAACGAAACTGAAGCAGTAGATATCACAGACCTTAAATTATATTAGACCTTAAATTATATTACAGAGCCACAGTAACAAAAACAGCATGATGTTGGCACCAAAACAGACATGTAGACCAATGGCACAGAATACAAGAGACATAGACAAACCTACAAATGTACAGTTATCTCATACTAGAAAAAGGTGTCATAAACATATATTGGAGAAAAGATAGCCTCTTCAACAGATAGTGCTATGAAAATTGGAAAGTTATATATAACAAAATGAAATTAGATCCCTATCTTTCACCCTGCATAAAACTCTACTCAAAGTGGATCAAGGAATGAGATCAGTGACCCTGTGCTTAATAGAAGAAAAAGTAGGCCCAAATCTCCATCAGGCTGGCTTAGGAACTGAATTTCTCAACAAAATACCTAAAGAGCGAGAAATAAAATCAAGCATAAATAAATGGGATTTTATCAAACTAAAAAAGATTTTTCACAGCAATGAAAATAATCAATAACATAAAAAGAGAGACTATAGAATGGAAGAAAATTTTTGCTCCCTGCACCTCAGATAAAACATTAATCTCTAGGACATAAAATGAACTCAAAAACCTAACCTCAATAAACCAAATAAACGAATCAATAAATGGGCAAAGGAAGTGAACAGACACTTTATACAAAAGAAATATGACTGGTAAACAAATATATGAAAAAATATTTAACATCACTAGAAATTAGAGAAATGCAAATTAAAATTACACTGAGAGATTTCATCTCACTCCAGTCAGAATGGCAATTACCAAGAATACAAGTAACAATAAATGTTGGTGAAGATGTGGGAAAAAAGTTACACCAATACATTGCTGGTGGGAGTGCAAATTGGTGCAACCATTATGAAAAGCAGTATGGAGATTCCTCAGAAAACTTGGAATGGAACCACCATTTGACCCACTTATCTCACTCTGTGCTTTATACCCAAGAACTTAAAATCAGTGATGTGGCCACATCAATGTTTTTAGCTGCTCAATTGATGATAGCTAAGCTATGGAATCAACCTAGGTGTCCTTCAACAGATTGATAGATAAAGAAAATGTGGTATATATACATATATTGGAATATTATTCGGTCATAAAGAAGAATGAAATTAGGATATTTTCAGGTAAATGGATGGAACTGGAGACTATTATGCTAAGTTAAATAAATCAATCCCCAAAACCGAAGGCTGAATATTCTCTCTGATACACAGATGCTGACTTAAATAGAAGAGGGAGGAAGAGAGAGAAGGAGAGGTTCACCAGATTGGACAGGGTATACTGGGGTGAAGGGAGGGGAGATGGGAATTAGAAATACAATAGAATGAATCAGACATAACTTTTCTATATTCCTATATGAATACATGACCAGTATAACTGTACATCACATACAACCACAAAAATGAGTATATATATACTCTATGTATATATGATATGTCAAAATACATTCTACTTTCTTGTATAACCAAAGAGGACAATTTAAAAATTTTTAAAAAATTAAAAAATATTTAAAAACTACACTGAGATTTCATCTCTCCACTCAGAATAGCAATTATCAAGAATATAAGTAACAATAAATGTTGGTAAGGATGTAAAGAAAATGGTATACTCATACATTGCTGATGAAATTTCAGATTGGTGCAACCATTGTGGAAAGCAGTATGAAAATTCCTCAGAAAACTTAGAATGGAACTACCATTTGACCCACTCCTTAGCCTAAACCCAAAGGACTTAAAATCAGCATACTATAGTGACATGGCCACATAAATGTTTATAGAAGCTCAATTCACAATAGCTAAGCTATGGAATCAACTTAGGGGCCCTTCAACAGATCAATGGATAATAAAATGTGATACATGTACACAGTGGGAATATTACACAGCCATAAAGAAGAATGAAATTATGTCATTTGCAGGTAAATGGATGGAACTGGAACCTATCAGGCTGAATATTCTCTCTGATATGCAGATGCTGATTCCCAATGGGCAGAGGGAAGAAAGGAGTGAAGTTTCACAGGATTGGACAGGGGCAAGTGGGGAGAAGGGAGAAGGGATGGGAATGGGAAAGACAATAGAATGAATGGACATAACTGTCCTATGTTCATATATGTATACACATCTAGTGTAACTCCATATCGTGTGCAACCACAACAGTGAGTATACTGCATGTATGTATAATATGTCAAAACACATTCTACTATCATGTATAACTAAAAAGAACAAATTTAAATTTTTTTAAAAAAACGAATATATCTGAAAAAAATAACATCACTATTATTTTTCACCTGCCTGTATGTCTGATGCTGTGTTTCTCTTATCTTGAGTATCTATCTTGGAGTGGAATGCCTAGGTTATTTGGTAGTTATTTATATTATGTCAATTTGCATTCCAATGTGGTTGTAATATTTTATTTTCCCACCAGAAGTGTAGGCATTTTCGAATTGCTCCACATATTTGACAACACTTGATGTGATCGAACTTTTTCTGATACTTATGTAGTCATCTCTCTCTAGGTTTGTAATTTCATGTAGTGTACATCTAATAATAACAAATTTAACAGCCTTCCTTGTATAGAACTCTTGCTTACCTTTTTTTTAAGTTCTGAAAAAACATTGCTTAAATATCTTCTTACTTGTAAGGCTTCTGGGCAGAAGGCCACTGTCATTTATACCATTTCCCCCCATTGATATGTAATAAGTATTTTCTTCTTGTCCCACTTATCCCACAGTTTTTGCTTTCAGATTTCCCCATTGTGTATTTTTGAGAGGTCTGATTATGATGTGTCTTGGTGTGGTTTTGCTCATATTTTTTGTAATTGAAGTTCATTTAAGCTTATTGAATCTCAGGTTTATAGTTTTCATCAAATCTGGAAAATTTTCAGCCATTATTTCTAATTTTTTTTTGTTCCACTTCTTCCCCATAGGTCTAATTACATGTACATTAGGCTACATGATGTTTGTTCTGCAGCTCACTGATCCTATTTTCATTTTTTAATGTTTTTCTCTATGTGCTTTATTTTTTAAAATAGTTTATATGGCTGCTCTGGGTCTTCTTTATATCTTCTATGTCTCTTTTTAACTCTTGAAAGTATGGAATTCAATTATAATCATCACTTTAATGTCCTTCCTTGGTATTCTAACATCTGTGTCAGCCCAGGGTTCATTTAACTTGTCAATGTAGATTATATTTTCCTGTTTCTAAGACTGCATTGTCAGACATTCTGATTTTACCTTTCTGTGTGGCCATTATATATTTTTGTTTTCTAATAAATATTCTTGCACTTATTTCTGAGAGATAGTTAAATTATGTGTAAACAGGTTGATTTGTTTTGTGTGTTGCTTTTAAGAGTGGGCACTGAGGTATATAATTTACAGACACACTTGCTCTCACATGTCTGTAATCACATGAGCCTGAGAAAGAGTGAGTGCCTCCTTTAATCTGTTCTTTGGTGCCTCAATTCTAGTACTCAGTCTCTATTCTGCTTCTGTGTGCCCTACTTCTTGATTGTATGCAGTTTTAGTCTGTCTGGTGGAAACATGTACTATTCCCAGACTTTTGTGAGCACTGGCACCAATCCTTCTCATTCTCTCAGCTGTCTTTCCCCCAACTCTAGAAAGTTTCTTCACATATATGCACCATTGGGTCTTCTGTGAACTACTTCAGATGGACTTCCTCCTGTTATCCAGACTATTTCTGTGTCATCTCTCTCTTTATTGGTACTCTGTATAAACTCCAGGTAGTTTGATCTGGACTGAGTTCTGTCTCTTCAACCCAGTGTAACTTTTGAGTTCTTTCTAGATTATATTCCCCTAAGCCACATTGCAGAAACTCTCCAGAGGAGCAAGCTGAGACATTCACAACTTTGGCATGATGTGCTTGCCATGGGTTCATGATCATGCCTTTTATTATACAATGTGTTGAAAACCTTGTTTCAAAAATTTTTCCCAATTTTTTTTTTTTTGGTGTTGATTCACACAGGAGGACAAATGTGGTCTCTGCTATTTCATGTCACCTAAGAATAAAGTATTATACAAAAGTTGTTCTTAAGAACACAGTTATAGTTATATATCTTCACACATTTTTATTACTTTAGATAGCAGAATTGATATTTTTTGGAGGGGATCAGTTCCCCTCTGAGCACTTGCATTGTATGATTCATATGGATATTTATTCGGAGTTTAAATTAGTATATATGCCAGGTACAGGGGGGAGCCCCCAAGAATTAAATTGGAGATTTGATAAAAGTAATACTCTGGTGTAAATATCTGGTATATGTTATTGCACATTTACATAATGCAAAAAGTGCATTCTTGGCAAAGCATACCAACCTATAGGAAGCTAGAAGATGCTGAATGAGAAGGTTTTCCTGATGTTTTCATACTACTTGCAAGAGAGGAACTTGGTGATGTCACTATTCTTCCTACCTAGAATTACATCCTTCCAGGTAACAGGGAGACCCAAATAGGGATTTGTTGAACTTTTCTTATCCATAACCATTTCATCCTAAATATCCTTTCATGCTTCCAAACTATGTTTTAATAAGAGCAAGAGCACTGTCCTTCAGAATGGGAAAGTGAGCCTTCGATATAAATTTTCCATTGCCACCAGCACCATCTTGCTACATTGACCTCAGATTACACAATGATGGCCACACATCACATGAGAGCAGTCACACTGCAACTGTGAAGTACTGGTGTGTGTGTGTGTGTGTGTGTGTTTTCTTGGATGTGCCCATTGAGTTCAAGGTCTAGGAAAGCTGAAGAGATAACAATGATCATCAAAGATTGGTCTAAGAAGTGGTTCTTACCCTAATGGTATCCCCTGAATGTGTCCAGCAGTCTCTGTACTTGCCTGTCAAGAGAGAAATGCTCAACATGGACACAGTAGTTCAATGTCATGGGTCAACCCGCCAGAGAGATCAGGGGGACTGAATAAGAGGCAGACAAGGAGAGAGTGGGCAGAAGCAGGTGCAGCCGACACACAGGGAGAGATTGACAGGTCAGCACAATGGCTCAGCCTGGGGGAAAGAGCAAAGCAAGTAATGAATGGATGGAGAAAAATCTGGAGACTAGAACTGCAGAGGGTTGTGGACTCTGCTTTAATAAACCCTGATGGATAATGACTGAAATTATTTTCAATAAAGATGAAGTCTCTTACTTCCCTGTGTATCTTAAAATAAATATAATAAAATCCTAATGAGAATGATGGTGTGTTTATTTGCTTTCCACTATTTTGAGTTTAATTCCTGCTTTTTCTCTTTGTCTCATATGCAGAAGGTTGATCTCATCATGTTACTTGGAACCTAGTGCACAATCATGTTTGTCTATGAGATCCAACTTTCTTGAATTTTCTGTCCCCTGCCTTGATCTCCATTCCTTTTTCTCTACCATCTTTTCGGCAATTGTTGTGTTGAACTTGTCTATGGATACATAAACTTATAAAATAACTGGTATTGCTTTGTGTATTCATTTTCAAATTATTTCAATGACATTGACTATAAGACATCTTCTGTTTCTCTCTTTTTTATCCATCATGGTGTTTAAGTTGTCACACATAAATTTAGATCATTGCTTATGAATGCTATATGATATTTCACAGTATTCCTTATAAGTACCTGAAGTGAATTATCCAATCTCCAGGTTGCCTTCAACTCTCTACAGACACAAACAGTCTTTAATAAATACCTTTGTTCAGTTTCCTCATATAGACTTCTTGTACATAATTGGGATATATTTTCAGAAACAGAATTGTTGGGCCATAGGTTATGAGCATAATTAAGGAAATGTGCTCTAGAATGGCTATACCAAATTTTTCTCCCACCAGCACTGCACAAACATTCTCAGTAACCCACCTTCATAGATCCTGGCCTTACTGGCCTTTACTGGTCTTTCTATAGGTTCTATCTTATTGTATTTGTGTGGAATTTCATTGTAGTAGTGCATTGTTTTCCTCATTCTTAGTGAATTAAAAAAGAATAAGAAAGAAAGACAAACCAAAACATAAGAAGGAAGGAAGGAAGGAAGGAAGGAAGGAAGGAAGGAAGGAAGGAATGAAGGAAGGAAGGAAGGAGTCAGAGAAATAGAGTGATAGAGAAAGAGAGAGAGAGAGAAGAGAAATAAAAAGAAACAAAGAAAGAAAGAGAAAGAAGGAAGGAAGGAAGGAAGGAAGGAAGGAAGGAAGGAAGGAAGGAAGGAAGGAAGGAGGGAGGGAGGAAAGGAGGGAGGAGGGGTGGATCAAGAAAGACAAAAGAAAAGAAAAAGTGTTCATATGACTGCTATTTATTTGCATTTTCCCCTGTTTTAAAATTGCTATTCAAATAGTTTTTTAAAAATTTTTCTTAAACTAGGATTTCTAGTTTTTCTTGAAAAAATAGAGAATTTGATTATGTATTTCAGACATTAACCCTACTTTAGAAGTATTAACTATTTAGCACTATAGGTAGTTTTCCTCTGGGCCAGGTATTGGCTTCATTACTTTCTGAAATAGGTGTTTGCCCAAGTGTGCACAGAAACTTTTCCTCATATTTCTCATCCCTTGTGCTCTCCACAGCAAGCCTATGTTGTGCTTGGCTGTTTATTGTACACTACTTTTTTCCTATTTATATCTTAGCATTTATCTGAGGCCTACTAGTTATCACACCAGTTGGAAGAGACATATACCTGTAGATCCCTTCATTGTCTAATTGTATACTATTAGAAGTTTCCTAATAGACAAAGCAATTGATCTCACACTTGTCTGTTCATTTAAGGGAAAAGTAAATCAAGCTATAAATAAATGGAGTCCACATAGGGGCCTTTTCTGTGGACACCTTTTGCAATATGTAGAAATCACAATCATGCAAGAACCAGGTGCCATGTTGTTGTCAAGGTCTGTGGACCAGGATAAGTACTTCTCTACTCTGCAATATATGTTTTATGGACACAACACCCCTCTAGTCTTCCAGCATTGCCTGGAAATGCTTCGAATCTCCACGTTTAAATGGAGCCTGACAGTCTATCAGCATGTCCTGAGTGAATGAATGAATACATGAAGCCTCCCTAACTTTACATTTAAATCAATTAAATTGTCATCTCAAGTCATATGTTTACATCACTAACTTTATGGCAGATACATATTTAGTCAATATTTTATTTACTATTGTCACATTAAAAGATAATATAAGGAAAGTTTTATTCACTTCTATTAGGGAAAGCATGGAGATAAACAATGATGCCAATTAGCATTGCAGGACAGATGAGGCTGGACACTGAGGAATTTGCAGGAAGTAGGTTTTATTGGCGGTAGCCAGGTTCAGAGGGGGCTTTTGCCTAAATCAATTTGTCCCTCTGAACCCCAAGTTTAGAAATGTTTAGAATTTTATATTCAGTGTTTAGGGGTAGGGGAACTCAGAGGTTTACAATCTGCAGAAGTCCACTTAAAAGTAGATATTTTCTACTGTTCTGGGCAATGAACCTAGGCCTGGAAAATAAATCAAGGACAGACTCCAAAAATCAGTGCCTAGGAAAGGGAGAGTCATATCCCGCCCACCCCAACTGGTTTCCAAGTAACCTAGTTTGTATTATTTAGTCTTATCTTTTGCATTGTAAAGGATTTTCTCTAGGATCTCACTGCTTTTTTTTTGAAATGTAAATGCCCCTGTGAATGTTCCAGGCCTGACTAGAGACCTTGAGTTATCTCCCTTATCACATTCTGCTTCTTTAAACACACTTCCCACCTGAAAACTCTGCTGCAGAAATTCTTATTTCTAAGAACAATTATGGTGAGGGTCTCTGGAGAAGCTTAAATAAGTTTTTCTGTCGAGCAGAGGGTGCCACTACACTATGATATCAGAACACTTCAGGTATCTATGAATATATCATGATTGTTTCTTCCTCTTCCTCACTTATAAATTCATCCTGAACAAAATGAAAGGATATTTACAATTATGAGAAGTTTAAGAATTCAGGGCCTTAGATTTAATGTCTCATGATTGTCACTTATGTGTACTTTTGTGTAACTTACCATTGGTTTCTGATGTCCAAGAGCAGAGTCAAGTTGTATACATTTTCTACTTTGCTGACTTTACAATCTGACACATAAATATTTGGTTTGAGAAGCTTGACTTACAAGGTGCAACACCACCCTTCTTAGTTTTGAAGTATCTGACATTCTGACTTATCCTCTGACCTAGGCACTAAGTTCTGATGAAGCTCATGTCTAAAGTCAGCCATCAGTTTGCCTGGATTTTAATCTTAAAATCCTCCTCAGACTAGATTATATCTTATTAAATATAACTATTTATCTCAAACCCTCTATAGCATTAAATGATATTCTTATTAATATTTTATTCTCTAAAAGTACTATTCTTATTGTTATTTGACTGTCATCACCATCATCATAATTTCTATCCTTCTTCTCTCCTAAAAGAGGAAGAGGGACCCTGAGATTTGCTGAGGACTAAGGCAAACCTCATACATCCTGTCTTGATTCTGGTAGAGCTTCTGCTCCTCTCCTACTCTTCACTCCCACAAACTCTGGATATCTGGTTTATCTCCCATCTCATACAAACTAGAAGATTCCCCCATCATGCATTTTTCTTGTTCATCCTACTATATTAATGGGGAAAAAAAAAAACAAAAACAAAAACAAAAAAACCCTTATTTTGCCTGCAATGAGTGAATCAATGCCTGGTCCTGGGATTCTGCCTCAAAGGAAACTTTTTTTATTTTGGGTTTTTTTGTTTTGTTTTGTTTTGTTTGTTTGGTACTGAAGATTGAACTCAGGGGCACTCGACCACTGAGCCACATTCCCAACACTATTTTGTGTTTTATGTAGAGACAGGGTCTCACTGAGTTGCTTAGCTCCTTGCCGTGGCTGAGGCTGGTTTTGAACTCGCGAATCTCCTGTGTCAGCCTCCCTAAGTGCTGGGATTACAGGCTTGTGCCACCGCACCCGGCTCTCAACGGAAAATTTTGTAAATATGTCCTCCCTGAAGCCACGCTGTGTCATTTATGTCTACCTATAGGCCTCATATGCATAGAGATTGAATAAGGATATTTTTACCTTGAAGAATTAATCAGGAAAATACCTTGGAATTTGCTGGCACTAAAATCAATGTGATCCATGATAGTTCTGAAAGACCCCTTCCCCCTCCCTTAATAGATGGCCAGGACTTGCTCAGGAAACTGACTGACCTCAGAAAGACCCCTTCCCCCTCCCCTAATAGGTAGCCAGGCCTAGCTCAGGAAATCTAAAAAGGGACCAATACTGGGAAACAGAAGACAGGATGAAAAGTGCTGATAGCCCCCAATACCAGGAAGCCAAGGGTGGG
>PVHX01023012.1:0-26577 GCA_004024805.1 Geosciurus inauris
AAAAAAAAAAATGTCTGAAGAAGTCTGAATAGGTATACTTTGCCAAACATTAGCACACATTTCAGGGGCATTGTCCCATTCCTGTCACCTCATGTCTTCTGGGAAAGTGACACATTACAGATTGCCTTGCTGACCATCAAATTAATCCCCAGTTGTATGCTAGTTAAGTCATTGTTACAAGCCATTTTTAGAGCTCACATACATCTGTATTAGCATGTTAAGAAAGTGGGAGCACTAGCCAAATTTACTGTAGCAATTGTTAGGCAGTAGTATGACTAGGCAGTGGTATTGCCTTCTATACCACTTCACAGTGAATTCTCAGTGTCTTAAATTAGTTTAAAACACACACACACACAAAGCAAAAAATCTATCATGAGTTACATGTTTTTGTTTTCATTAATGAGCTTTAATCTCTATACTTCTTTATTTTTGCTTTATTTTATTTGCCAAAACCTTATATTTATTTAATCTTTATCCCGTACTTGGATATCTTATATAGAATAAGAATAATTTTTATTTAAAAATTTTGTTTTTTTAGTTATACATAAAAGTGGAGTATATTTTGACATATTTATACAAACATAAAGTATGTTTTAGTCTAAGTAGGATATCAGTTTTGTGAGTGTACACAATGGTGTGATTCACTGTGGTGCATTCATATACGTACACAGGAAAGTTGTGTTAGATTCATTCCACTGTCTTTTCTATTCTTATCTGCCCTCCCTTCCCTTCATTCCCCTTTGTCTAATCCACTGAACTTCTCTTCTTCTCCTCCCATCCTTGTTGTGGTTTACATCCATATATCAGTGAAAACATTCAACCTTCAGCCTTTGCAATTGGCTTATTTCACTTAACATCATAGTCTCCAAATCCACCCGTTTACTAGCAAATGTCATAAAGTCATTTTTTTATGAATGAATAATATTCCATTGTGTATATATACCACATTTTCTTTATCCATTTATCTGTTGAGGGGCACCTAGGTTGGTTCCTAGCTTAGCTATTGTGAATTGAGCTGCTATAAACATTGATGTTGAATAAGAACAATTCTAAGCTGTCATATTTGGTTTGGTTTCTCTGACAACAGATATCCATTCACCTTTCCAGGGTTTTTGAATTTTAATTACTATTTTATCCTAAAATTACTTCATATAATTAAGAACTATGCCAGAAATAGATTTCTAACATTTCAATGAAATCATTGAAATAAGGCTTAAAGAATCACTGAATTTTTTTACTGGCACATCACATCTCAATATGAGGATTTAGAAATTTTTATTGCAAGCACTGCTATTTTTTGTATATAAAATTGTTTTTCTTTTTTAGTAGTTTAACTACTCATTCCTCCAATAACATGCATGGATATGTTGAATTTACAACAGGTCATTGAGGTAAACCCTCATGATCAGTGAATATTTCTGTATGCATGTTACACTTGGATAAACTTTTTCTAAAAGTAATGAAAGGTTTTCTGAAATAATCAATGAAGAATTCCATTCACATATATTTAGTTAAGATGTTTTGCCCACCCTGATGGTTAATCGTTAAATTAAGTCTATGGACTCTATTACCCTAAGTGCCATCCCTATACTAGGCAGTTATTGAAAGGCTGCCAACAAAAATCTTACAAAGACCCATGAATGTAAAATCCAAGATCTCTTTACTAAAAGAAAAAGTAGAAAAAGAAATTTTCTGTGTTTATTACCACAACTGTGAGCAAATTTATACAAATATCTGATTTTTTACTTTTAAACATATCACTTCATTAACCTAATAAAATACTAGTGAACTGAGTCTCTACCACAAAGTATTAAAATGAAATACGACATGGAATGTCATCTCCTGAGAAGTTTTAAAGAGAGGAGAAATATTGATTTAAAATATTGTGAAAATGATTATATTAAAGAAAATCATTATGTTTGCCAAAAATTTCCAAAACATCCACCCAAAGAACAATGGCAATAATTCATGTCTGCTGTGACAATATCACAAGTTTCTTCAGGGTCATTATTGTATAATCAAATATCTTAAATATAAAACCTAGAAGATAAGGAGAAAACAACCCAGTTTGCCTTCCCAAGCTTGTTGTGGGACCGGTAAGATATTTAGAGTGGCAAAATACAAAATAAGTGTACTATGAGATAGTAAAGATGGATAAAGGCCAGCATTTGGGAATAACCACTAAAGCTAATTAGTATAAATATAATTAATAAAAATAATTCTGTGCATAGAAAACACATTAATATTGGTTAAGGAACAGAATAATCTTTCCATGTGAATAATATAAGCTATAGGAATTGGGGCTTGCCAACTGTCAACACTGTTAAGTGAGACAGTGTAGGAAATAGTCTTTGGACAGAAAAACAGGTATTTATTCTCCTTTTCATGGTTTAGAATAAATACAACTATATAATAACTAAGGAATTTCATGGAATACTGAATTCGTGTCTCCCACCTAATGACTTCAGTTATAGTAAGACACAATTAACTCTCAAACATATAAAGGCAAGTGATATTTGAGGCAAAGTATGAGTAGTCTTCTAGATTCCTTGTTAGCTTCCAGTTTCTGAGCTTGATGTCAGGACATGATCTTACATGGATGTTTTCAAATTACAATAGGTCATTGAGGTAAACCCTTATGATCAGTGAATATTTCTGTGTGCATGTTACACTTGGATAAATTTTGTCTAAAAGTAAAAGACTGCATTATTAGCTCATTGTCCCAAACTCTCTTTGAAGCCATACATTACACTCCAAGTGAAAACATACCTTACAATGGCGTTGGAGATCCTGCCTGATCTGGCCTGCACAACATAACCTTACTCCTCTACTCCTTCCCATCTACTTTCCAAACTTGCTGGTTCCTTGCTGATCCTTCAATAACACTAGCACAATCTGTATTAGTAGTTTTCAACTGTTTCTCATGGCTCAAAAGTTTAACTCTTGGATAGATGTACCACTTACACCCTAACTTCCTCAGATGTTTCCTTTAATTTCCACATCTCAATTAGGCCTAATTAATGCAAAATATAACCAAGTTCTGTGAAAACTTCAATAAACCATTTTACCAAAAAAAGAGTATTTTACAAAAACTTTCAAGTGATATTAAGAGTGTCTGTCAAATATTATAGAGTTTCAGATGCTAGGTGGTTATGAAAACAAAAATTATCTAATAAATCTAGAGATGTAAAGCTGATGTAACATTAGAAAACTTATAACTATCCATTACTATAATTTACATCAACAAAAAGCATGAAGTATAACCATTTTCTTCATCATCTTTTTAACTTCATACCTGATCACTGCAGTTATTCCTTTCTGTAAACTTCTATATCCTTGGTAAATTAATCATCTGACAATCTATGAATTGGTTGATCTCAATATCACCTTGGAGTTTTGTTTTGTTTTCCTCTGAACTAACATGACATTTGCATAATCCTGATTTTTTTTTAATTTTAATCTTCTCATGTCCCATGTCTGTGACCACTTGAGTTTTTCCAGGAATGTCTGTGATCCTTAGAACACCATGCGTTCTTCATGCATTTTGTTCTTTGTTCTCTTCCTCAACTGCAGATCATTGACTATTTTTCTGAAGTTCCAGATCTACTTTTCCAACTTCCTGGGAAGAAGTTATAATGAAGACAAATATATCATGCTTTGGGATCAGAATGGATAAAATAGTCATAAGAAAAGGAGAGATCAAACTTCACTCCATATTTTCCAGCATTGCAAAGAAATTGGATAAAAGATGAGAACAAGTGCTTTGGAGGACCTAAAAGAGAGCCTCCCTTGGCAAGATTATGATTATATTATCTTGAATAAATTATTTGATTTTATATATTCTCAGACTAGAAAATCCTTGAGTAGTATTATAAGGGGATATGCACAGCAGGCAAGAAGTAGTGGATGGAAATAAAATTGGAAATCATCTGTAAAGAGGTAATAAGGTTATGGAAGAGGGAGCCATGGTGAAAGTATCAGCTGTGACAAGGGCAGTGTCTAGGAGACACTCAGAATCGGGGTAAAGAAGGTAATCAACAAAAGGAAAGTGGAAAAAAAACGCGCAGTTATGGATATCAGTGGTGTAAGAGGCACCGTGTACATGGCCAGCAGTCCTAGAAAGGTGTCTCAAGAAGGATTAAATGTATCACTTGTTAAATAGTACCATTAATATGGTAACCGGGAAGGAAAATTTAGATTATAAGAAGGTAATAAAATGATCACTTGCAAGAAAGAATTGAGGGGCTGGGATTGTGGCTCAGTGGTAGAGCGCTTGCCTTGCATGTGTGAGGCACTGGGTTCGATCCTCAGCACCACATATAAATAAATGAATGAATAAAGGTCCATCAACAACTAAAAAAAAAATTAAAAAAAAAAAGAATTGAATCATTGAATTTTAGTTTAAAGTGTCATGTCAAGTTTTCAGATGATATATAAATAATTTCATTTCAGATAATAATTTATTTCAAATCTGATATATAAATAATTTCAAATTATAAAGCTAAAATAAAAATTGAACCTAAAAACCAGAATTGAAACAGCCAAGTGTTCTCACTCTATTTTTAAAAATTTTTTCTGAAAAAAAAAAGGTCATATATTGCATTAAAAATATTTTTCCTGATACCTAAATTTATTGGTAGAAATTTTATATCTATAGAAAGTAATTCACTTTTAGTAATGCCCTTAATACAGTAAATGGAAGACAGAAGTTTTTGTAAAGATGATGTGTATAGGAATAAATTAGAAAATTCTATCTTTTGTGGATAAGTTTGTTGATATTATTGTATTATCATACTTAAAATTAAATCTCTTAAGATTTAAACTTTTCTAGTCTTTTGAAAGAGGCTATAAGCTGGAAAAACAAACAAGTTTCAAAATTCATATTTTAAAAAATAACATAAATTTTAATCCTATAATTTTCTCCAGTTTTCAGATACTTGAGTTTTAGATAAAGAGATTCTTCTGAAACTATTGTGGTTATTTCAAAAATATTAAAATGAACATGTTTTTCTGTAACATATTATAAAAGTCATTTGTAAGACTTTATTTATATTTAGAGGGCAAATTAGAAACTAAACAAATTATCAAACTACAAATAATTCTGTATCTATTGCTGCCAATGACATAAGTATCTTTATGCCCAAACAATAACTAGCAAATGACCTAAAAAACTGAATAGATGATTTTCCCAGTCCAATCTCAGGGATTAATTTAGAGGAATCAGCTGATATTAGAGACGAGATTCCAGCTGTGGAGCCTGGTGAATCAGAAGCTTCTTCTGCCTTTCAACTGCAAGTAGGGTGAGCAGAAATGTAACTACAGCTCCATCTGGTGTCCTGGACAAGATGCCTTCTCCTTTCCCCAGATCATCAACCTCAGAGTCTGTGCGCTAGGGACAAGTTTACAAGTTTTATGGTATCATTAGCTGACAAATATGGAGGCTGGACTTGGTGTGTTCGTGCACATGCTATCACTACAGTGAAAAGGACCACAAAGAAAAATTAACATATTTGTGTATGTATAATCATATGAGAGCATATGCTAAAGTAGTATAAAAATTCCTATATGATTCTTATCACACTTGCTTCAAAAATAGTTCGCATTTTAGGAAAGAAGTCATGAGAAACCCACAATTGGCTTAATAGTTTTAATGGTTACCATATCATCTACCATATTCTGTGGCATATCCAGCAAGGCTAAGGTATACCATATATATTCAATACATTCCTAGTCACACCCTACAAACAATAGTGATAAATTTCAACCATTTTCTTAGCAATATTTTCAATCTCTTTTCCCAATCTGCCCAGAAAATCTCTAACCATGGGTTTATTCAACTCCCTGTCTTTTATGTCCCCGTTGCTGCATGCTGCTGGATAAAATGTTTGTCCCTGATCACTTGTTTAGTCAGCATTCAAGTCTTCTCTACTCTGCTCACTTTCTCACTACTCGATGGGGCTTCCATACCTTTGCCACACTTCTACAGAAACCCGGCTACACCCACAACTGTTCATCCATCACTTGGAGAGAAAAAAATGGAAGTCTACTAATCAAGAACTACTCTTAACTGTACGACTGTTCCATTCTCATCTTTACCTTCCTTCCTGCCTCAGTAAGTGATTTTTCCTTCCTGAGGCTAACCCACTAACTCTAAGAAAGTCCATCTCCTCATTCTCTTCTGCCACCTAAACAATCACTTCTCATTATCTCCCTTGGTCTCTTTCTTTCATCCTATGTCACCCTTTAAATTATTCCTGTTTCCTAAAAACTCTTCCCTAATTCTATTTTGCCATATAACCCTGTCACAACAATAAAGTATAACAATATTGTTATGTCCTCATAAAAATATAGTTCCTTTGCTTTTTATACAGATTAATCTCCTTATCTTTCACTTCCCTTCTTGATGTTGCCATCTCCTCATTCTCCTCCTATTAATGCTGAAGATGACTTTCTTGACTCCTTTATTGACATTTCTTCTTCCAAACATTACTTTATTATTTCTAAATCTTTGTTATAGATCCTTGAGAGGCAATTATAAGTTTTCATTATTTGAAATCATAAGAGGAATTTGAATTTGGTTCATACCATGGGATCCGTCTTTGAACTGTACATAGACTACGTCTCAGGATTGTGCTCCAAACACATTAATGATTAATTTATCCATGATTCCCATTCCTTTGATCCAACGGTTTGCCTGCAATGAGTTTATTTTCCCCCATTTCTGATTCACACATTTAGGGGCATCAAGAACAGAGAATTGCTGGGCATGGTGGCGCACGCCTATAATCCCAGCACTTTGGAAGGCTGAGACAGCAGAATCACGCGTTCAAAGCCAGCCTCAGCAATGGCGAGGCGCTAAGCAACTCAGTGAGACCCTGTCTCTACATAAAACACGAAATAGGCTTGGGGATGTGGTTCAGTGGTTGAGTACCCCTGAGTTCAATCCCGAGCACCAAAAAAAAAAAAAAAAAAAAACAGAATTATGTGGTATCCCACAATTCATGAGGAGGAACTCTCTGGGAAGTGAGGCAAAGGGTTCAAGCCAAAAAAAGACCAAGGTGTGGCCAGGCGGTGTTTTCTCTTTTAGCATGTTTGCCAGTTATAATTAATGCAATAATTCACTTAACTGCTTCATTGATTAAGTTCTATATATACTAGTGCCTAGAACATAGTAACTGGCCAACTCAATACTTGTTGAATCAACAAGGTACCATTAAATAGCACAATTGATTGGAAATATAACATAAATTATTTTGAATTACTTTTCAGTCTTATTGTGTGAACATGGTAAGTTATTAAATTATCCACTTTCCCTTTTCTCAGAAGCAAAATGTGGAGAATTCAGAGATAATAAATTCTCATAATTCATTTTGATTTTTAAATAATAAAATGAATGTAAATCTACTCATACTGGGTTTTGAGCATAGTAAGTTCTCAAATGTCTCTAATTTTTATTTTGCTTCAACATTTGTGCTAATTGGACTAAGTTGTAATTTTAATTGTGGTCCAAGTGATAGATATAAATAGTTCTAAACAATTGAATTGTGCTGGGTGCTGTGGTCCACACCTGTAATCGCAGTGGCTCCAGAGGCTGCAGCAGGAGATGCTGTTCAAAGCCAGCCTCAGTAACTTAATGAGACCCTGTCTCAAAACAAAAAAATAAAAAGGACTGGGGATGTGGCTCAGTGGTTAAGCAACCCTGAGTTGAATGCCCTGTATAGATAGTTAGATAGATAGATAGATAGATAGATAGATAGATAGATAGATAGATAGATAGATAGATAAAAATAAATAAAAATCAAATTGTACTTAAGATTTTTAATGAATAATATCAACCTCTCTCCATCTTTCTGTCTTTCTTACTTTCAATATTCAGAATCTTTTTGCTGTTTTTCATTTTTCCACTTCTGTATTTCTAGATAAAATATTCATGCAACTACTTTTTAGTTTACTTTTGGATGTTATTAATCCTCAGTAATGGATGAGGAAAATTTAGCACTCTAAAAATTATTTCATCACTTATAACTTTTACCTCATGCTATCCTCTCAGAAAGATTTATCAGAGTTCTTTTAAATCTCACTCTTCAAGGTTTATTCAGTCCTTTCTCATTCTAAATAGTCCAATGTTGTGTGATTTTATACAAATAGAAAAGGCTAAGACTTTTAATATGTGAGAATACTAAATTATATAATTATTTAGTATATGCTTCTTTTATTCTTAAAAATTAAGTTTGTTTGAGCGTTGAGTGCTTTTTAAAACTGAAATCACAGAAAAAGATGTCATTCAAAATGAACAATTAATTACGTGTGGACTGTTTTCTGATGTGATCACATGTTCTTTCTTTTTAGTTTTTACTTTTTATTGGAAGAAAAAGTCTCTACAGAAACTTACAGGAAGACTATAATCAATTTCTGAATATTCCTCACTGATGGTTAAGGTTTTGCTACCTGTTTTTCTCTTTTTCTTTCTCTTAATAGATGTGCAGTGCATACATACATATATCATGATTTATTTATATCTGTGTGTATTTTTTGACTGAACCATTTAAGAATAAGTGCAGATCTAATAACTTTCCTCCTATAAATAATTCAACATTTTTCTCTGTAGGAAAAAGACATCATGTTACATAGTCGCAGGACACTTGTAAAATTAATGCAGTACTATTACTTAATAAAAAAATCATATTCAAATTTCACTGGTTTTCTCAATAATATAATTTACAACAATTTCCCCAAATAAGAATCTAACACAAGATCATTCTTTTTATTATCTTTCATTGTCTTTATTCTTCCTTGTTCTTTTGCTATTCCTAAACTATTTGTTGCCCTTTTTTGTAGGGGTACCGAGGATTAAATTCAATGGCACTCAACTACTGAGCCACATCCTCAACCCTATTTTGTATTTTGTTTAGAGAGAGGGTCTCACTGAGTTGCTTAGTGCCTCACCGTTGTGGAGGCTGGGTTTGAACTTGTGATCTTTCTGCCTCAGTCTCCCAAACCTCTGGTATTAAAAGCTTGTGCTACTGCACCTGGCCTATTTGTTGTCTATCTTAATGCTAACACTTTTGAAGAATACTTCAAAATTATTTAGGATAAGTTGTTTTGAAGAGTATTCCTCAATTCCTATTGTTTTTATCTGATCAGTATCTGCTGTTTGAATCTGTTTTTTTGCAGTAATACTGCCTGAATAAACACTATGTCCTCACAGCACAGCTCAGCAAGAGTTACATGTCAGTTTATCCCATCTTTGAGTTTTCTAGATTTCTCTCGTGTACAGGAATTTTTTTCACTTTTTCTTTTGTTATTTTTTAATTAACATATTTTCCATTAGATACACAGGATAAATACAGAAAAGAAACAAGTACTACTCAAGGATTGTCAAAATCTGGCTTTCAGTATAGTCATTACTCATTGATAAGAGTTTAAATTCTCATACTGAATTCAAGCATGGTGGTGTACACCTGTAATTTTAGCTACGCAGAAGGCTGAAGGAGAAGAATAGCAAGTTCAAGGTCAGGATGAGCAACATAACAAGACCTTTCCCAAAAAAATTTAACAACAAAACAAATTCTCATACTGAAGATTGAAGACTTAGGCTTAGAGTAGAAATAAAATAAGGAAAACTCACTGCAGTAAAATCTTATGATACATGTATCAAATTGCTTAATTTGGTGATTTATTCAAGAAGTTTGCAGCCTGTGGTTTTAAAAGTCATACATACAGCTTGCTTAGGCAAAGAGCCTTCTGTATGAAGTCTTCTATTTGTTGCTTAAAAAACAGGTATGACTTTTTCCTCTATAGCCTGCAGTGACAGACACTGTGACTGACAGCTGCTCTTAAAGATAAGCACATATTTCTTTCTTGAGAATCTCTTTTCAAGGAATTGCCACATGATTTTAGTACAATTTAATCAGAAAGGGGCTATCTGGGTTGACTTCATTATACATTCACACATTCAATCACACCAGCATCACTTTTCAAATACCATCTCTTACAAATGGATGCTGTTAACTTTCTCAACAGTAAAGGCAGGCATGTGATTTCCAACCATCAGTGTAGACTTAATAAATCACTCAACATATTACAATTTCACGCCAAGTTAGCACCTTCATCAGGGAATGAAATTAGCAGAGCAAATCCTGGCTAATTGTGAAAGATGCTAATTACCCGTTCACCCTGCAAAATAAGGCATGAGTGATGTGTGGCGAGCCCTGAACAAAGTCATGAACACTTGGAAATGCAACATTTAAATAAAGCCTAAAACTGCTTATGCAGAGAGAAATGGAGACCAGACAGCGAGCAAAAATATACAGCCTGTAAAAGGGAAAAATAATTTTTACAGAGATTTTTAAAATCTTTTAGGACTATAGCAAGACTAATGGAGACTGGAATGACTCCAGGGATTCTTTATGGATCCTTTACTTCTAGGTCTCTGATGCAAAGCTGATCATTACTGGTAACAAGTCCTTACTGGGTAATAGCTGTTCACAGCAAGACTATAAAAGAATTGATCTCCATTCAGCTAATCCTGGGGGAGAGGGTCCATGTTACATACTAGCAGTAATTAGCTCCCCTGCTGGTAGTCTCTGCAGAGAGGCCAGGAACCAAACAGGTCACAAGATGTGAATCCAGAGCAGGCATTTCAGAGGCTGTTGGTTCCTTCTGATCTTGGAAGAGATGAGCCCATGGAGGTGCAATGGGAGGATTCATCCTAGTCAATGTCAATCTGGTACCTAGTCTCTAGATGGGAAATTCTTCCCTGAGTTTGCCAATTTGTAACCTTTCAGCAGCATGGGGTTCACATTAAGAAGGGAAGCATGTTCTTTCCTAATAATGTTATTTAAGTAGGTAATTTTTAAAACACTGTGCAACAACATATACTACCTTTCTCCACTCTTCCTAGCTCCTCTAAAGATCTGAGCAATCACTTAAGACTTCAGTACTACCAAAATCCAACTAAATAAGGAAAACTAACACTATTCTCCTTCAGTTTATCTATGTCTCACACACTAGGTTTGCCTATGAAAGGCAATTATCACTTTACATTTAATTAAAACATCTCTGATTAATGGTTTGTGCAAGTCACTAAAGCAATGGTATCATTTGCAATTGCAAAGGTAACTCACAGAAAGAGTTTATGTTGTGGTTAATTTGTGTAAATGATGCAAAGGTGATAAATTATTAAATCCCCAGAGAGGCAATATGGAGCTTTCCCAAAAGATGAGATTTGTGAAACAATTTAGGATATCATTCAGAGAGAGAGAGAGAAAGAGAGAGAGAGAGAAGGAATTGGCGTTGGGGAGAATAGGAAACTTAGACACCCAACAACTTTCAAATCATCTTTCACAAGAAACACAAAGTACAAATCTGAACATTTCAGCTGGGCGTAGTGGCTCAAGCCTGTAATCCCAGCATTTAGGGAGGCTGAGACAGGAGAATCGCAAGTTCAAAGCCAGCCTCAGTAATGGCAAGGTGCTAAGCAACTCAGTGAGACCCTGTCTCTACATAAAACACAAAATAGGGCTAGGGATGTGGCTCAGTGGTCGAGTGCCCCTGAGTTCAATCCCCAGTACCAAAAAAAAAAAAAAAAAAAAAATCTGAACATTTCTCTTCACTAACAAAAAGTGTACTACATAGGAGATAACCTTGTGCATTATTTTGTTGAGATAATAATTTGAGCTACATAATAATAAATGAAGATTATGACCTGTATATTTGGCCTGTTTTCCTCTATCAAGAGCCTGTTCTTCTAAAATGGAAAAATAAATTCTTAAAATGGTTACTCTTTTCAAATTAAAAGAAAGCTTTCTTTATCTACTGCAGCAATTAAGTTGCACTCTACACAAATTATAGGAAAAACAAAACAAACTTTCTTCCTAAAATGCCCTCATTTGCAAATTATTATTCAGAAAATATTTTACTGTGCTAAAATACACATTCCTCCAATTTTTCACTACACTTTCATACCTACAACATGAAGTAGATGCTGATTCTCCTCCAGCTTCCAACTATTCTTTATGAAAGTCATCTCAAAACCCGAGGCAGTGGTGTGTGTAATCCCAGTGACTCAGGAGGCTGAGGCAGCAGAATTGCAAGTTTGAGGCTAGCCTCAGCAACATAGCAAGACCCTGTCTCAAATTAAAACATAAAAAAAAGAACTGGGGATATAGCTCAGTGGTCAAGTGCCCCTGAGTTTCATCCCTAGGATGAAAAAAAGAAAAAACAGTTGTGTGTGTTAGGGGAGTAATCTCAGATTTTCTCCGAGCTTCAAAAGAATTACTTTCATATTTTAATCAGATTTTCATATGTCTTCACCTTTTCTAAAGATTCTTGACTTAGAAGAGGAAGCCCTATTAACACTTGACCACATACATACTTCACAAAGTACTAAAAGCCGTAGTATAAGCATATGCCCATGTTCAGTAAATTTGTTGAGATTAGCCTATTTTCAAAGAATCATGTAGTTATTTTTACAGACATTGTGAAGTGTCTGTTGATGTAGAAAGAAACACAGTCAGAAATTACAGAAATCCACACAAGAAGATGGTTTGGTCAGTTACACCATTTTATCAATGAGAAAATTAGGTTCAGAGAAAGGTTAAACTCAACCAAGACTACAAAATGGTAAATGGCAAACCTGGGATTTGAACTTGAGTCTTCATAGTTAATTCAGAATCCTTTTGGCTTGCTGAAAATTACAAAAGATGTATGGTGATCTGAAAATAAGACCTTGGAGAAGAAATATACAATCAAAACCAGTGATAGAAAACACATTTTCAGTGGTAGTGTTGCAGGCTGGGGGCCTTCTGGGAAATTAAGGCAGTATGAAACCCTCCAGTTCACCCTGGGTTCTTGGGATCAGGTTAAAAAGATTTCAGACATGTTGCTCAGAGGTTCAGGCATGAATTTATTAGAAGGGATAAAGGAAAAGGGGAAAGAGGATACTCTCAAGGGAGAGAGTGGATCCTCTCATAAAGGAGAGGGACAACACACCCCTCCTGCTCTCTATTTGTATTGGAAGTCCCGAAAATTTCCAGAGTCCCACCCAAATCCACCTCTTAACTTTTGACTGATGGCATAGGAGCTTCATGGACTACCTCCAAGAGAGGATGGAGTGGTGTTCAAAGTTGGAGTTTTTACGGAAAATGAGTTCCTCCATTTTGTCTCAATTTCCCATCCCCTTACTGAGTTTGTTATAGAGTTCCTCTGTTTTTGCCTCAATTTCCTGCCCTCTTAATCGGTTCATTACCCTTTGAATAGCCCCCATCAAGTTTCATGAGGCATTTTTTTTTAGTTGTAGATGGACACAATATCTTTATTTTATTTATTTTTATGTGATGCTAAGGATGGAACCCAGTGCCTCACACATGCGAGGCAAGCGCTCTACCACTGAGCTACCATCCTAGCCCCTTTGTGAGGTTCTTGATGTTTTGGCTATCAGAGTGATTGGGGGTTGTGACATTGGAGTCTCAGTTACAGGAAATAATGAGGACAAGTCCACAAATGGTATTTTTTATTAATTAAGGCTGGGAGAGATTTTAACATAGCAAACTCCCATCTTCCAGGGGCTTATCTTTCAGATAAGGCTGCTATGGCTTTCATTTGCCCTTCCTTGTCTTTTCCTTGTTCACTCCTTCATGACTAAGTAGCTACCTAACAGGAGTATGCAGGAAAAGGTTTCGGTGCTTACCCAGAAGAGCACGTTTACATCACACACACATACACCCACATGCACACTTCTTGCATAAATACTTCAAAACCATCAGAATCCAGTGTAAGTGAGAGGCTCCTATCATAATAGGGTGTTAGGTATTGCCAGCTTCTGGTTATAGTTGAAATGGGAATATTCATTCTGAAATGATTTCTTGTCTGCTTGTCATATAAACTCTGAGAAATTTGCTTACCACTTTTCCTTTCAATGCCTATTTGACAAGGTCAAGGTTAAGTGTAATCTATCATTTTTGATTTATCATTTAATATCCTCCTAAAATGCTGCTCTCTTCTCTTCGGGGCCTGTGTGATCTACATAAGATACAGGCATCAAGCTGTCAGTTCCTCAGCCAGTTTGTCTGAAGGTAAATAAATGTAAACACAAGTTGTTGGAAACTTTAACCATTTCTCTGCACTCTTTGCTTTATTTTATGAATTTTAATTACCTAAGTATTACTACATTAGGTGGTGAGATATAGAAATATATCTTTTAGTTTTATTCTCCCAGTGGAAGAAAAAAACTGATGACATTTAGACTCTCAGTGCTTTGTACAGAATCTCAGTCATCTGGAGATAGAGAAGGAGAAACCTATATGTGTTTCCTTTATGTTTTTCACCCCTAAAATCTCCACAAAATATAAGAAACAGAGCTCACTTTTCCCTAATGGAAGAAAATAGTCTCTGAATCATCTAAATGTTGAACATGTAAAAAGCTGAGCTCTTGTATCAAGCAATGCTTACACAACTGATCCACAAACCACCCTTGCAACAGCAATGCAATAAGCCGCAGAACCATTGATTACATATGACAACGATGTATACAAGACTCCCAGCAGAACTGGCATACCTTTCTGTCCTTCTTCATTTTTTAGCATATCTCCTGAGCACAAGGCAATACATTATAGATTTTTCTTCATTTCAAATGTTTCTCCAATTCTCTGTATATGCACCTAAATGCTATTTAGAGGTGATTAATTTAGCTGATGAAGATAATGCATACTCATTGTCTTTATTTATTCAGTTAAAAAGTTATCTAAAGCTAAAACCAAACATTTTCATATTTAAAAAATTCAAATTGCTTTAAGTATTTTTCACTTGGGTCTTCTTTGTAGAGAATCTCTTACCTAGGTGGAAGACAGTCATCCTTATTTCAAATGATATCCCGCTGTGAGCAATACAGTTTCTTGATATCAAAATCCCCTATTAAACACTTCTTTATATTTCAAAGCTTAATTTTTTTCTTCCTTGCTTGACATATATGTATTTGGGATTGGAACTTAATTGTTACTTGCAGCAATGAAAGTTAGCTGTTAATTTCACAGCACTGACATTTATACCTCATATGAAAAGTTAGTTTTCAATGCCCAGCTATATATCGACAATTGAATATTTCATACAGGAAAATATTTGAGTCAAAGACAGTAGTAAAAGGGTTCAGTTTATGTTAGTTAAATAGAATTTAATCCATTAATATAACCTATATCATTAGTATATAAATAATATATTTAATATGTTGATTATAGCAAATTTAATATAATTAAATACAGATACATTAAATTTAAATACATAGCAATTAGTTTCTATCAGTTACCTCATTTAATTATCAGAAAACTTTAGTGATGCGTTACAATGTATATGAAGTAGGGTTACAAATTATATGTGAAAATATTTGAGTATTTCATGTATCAGAGATTCTCTTAAGCCTTCATGTGCATTTTCTTATTAAGCTTCACAACCACCAATGAGATAGACCATTCTGCCCAGTTTACAGATGAGGAGACTGATGCAGAGAGAGACTGAAAGATCCTGCTAATAGGCAACCAGCTCACACTGTGGAGAGGCCCAGGATTAGAACCCTAACAAGCTGACTTCAAATTCTGTGTCCTACATGGTTCTGACCCCTTATTTGTAACTTGACTATTTCAGGTGAACTCTATCTGTGGATGGATTCTGCCATGAGACACAGATACTTAGGTTTCCAGAATGGATACAAATCTGGTTAAAAACCAAGCACCCACTAAGCAAATGCAACAACTTTAAGACTTAATGGAGCACAAAGACAAAAATTAAAAATATCCATAATATTGTAAACATGGATAGTCTGTGTCAATGAGTAGATGTTTAGAAAACACTAATAGAGTTCTATAAAGAGATAAAATGAGTTAAGCTTAAGACAGGCAGTAACTAGAAAAAGAAATTTGACACTGGTGTGAGGTGAGAGTGTTGAGAATCATGATTTCCAATAGTGAAGTAAGGAAACCATTAACATCCATAGTGTTTCATGAAAAATTGGTTGATTAAGTTGTATTGCATAATTCTTAATAATGGAGATATTTACTTTATATTCCTTGAAATACCTCTACCATCCAGTAAAATTTTAGCAAATCCATAATAGGTATTAAATGTACTAGAATTATATAAAAATAAAAATATTTCATCTATAAATTTTTTTAATTCAACAGTTTTAATACTCCTTAAAATTAAAAAACACTACCACCACCAACTAACTTTAATGGTGGAATCTATACAGCACTGTAAGTGTGGTGTATTTTCAGTTATTCCTTTTGGTTGATAAAATACTCTCCTCAGTAATCCACAGGGCTGATACATTCATGATTTTATACCTTTCCCAGCAGGCATAGCTGCTATTTTGCATAGATTTAAAAACAATTCTTCCTGGTACATTTTAGGGGGTCTCACAGGTATTTCAATAACACAAAAATTGCTTCAATGTTAAAAAAAGTCTTTTGAGAACCTTATTCAATATCATGATTTCTTTGCCCTCTGAAAGATTTTGGTAGCATGCATGCAAGCAGTAGCAAATATTAATTAAACTACAGGGGCTTTTTGAATTTTTTATTTGTTAATTTTAGATATACATGACAGTAGAGTGTATTTTGACATATACATATATGGATGAAAACAATTGCAAAATGTATCCATGAACTGCTAGGTAAATGAAGTCATTATAATTAAGAATGAAAATTCCAAAAAGCAATCATTTTTGTAACTGACTGATTACTGAGTAATTCTTTAGTGTTCTTGTTGCTCAGATGCCTACCTGAACAGGATATTCTGAATCCAGATATAAGTGTCAGATTTAATTGGTGCTTTATTCTTATGTTTGGGATTTCTTCTCTCTTATTTACTATAAAGACTAAATATTCAAATAAATTGCAAAGTTATCTGAGCTTGCATTTGCTCTGGGTAGCTATGAAAATAAACTAGTGGTGGAATTAAAAATACAATTGTGGGAATTGAGGAGAAGGGTTTATCTCTTCTCAACTTTCCATTAATCATATTTCCTACTAGTTGGAAACATAACTGAGGAAGATAAAGCTTTGTAGCGATCATTCACAGCTGTAGACGCCCACCTGCCTCTGGTCCCCTCTGTCTTACATACACTAGGAATATTTTGCATTTGGTTCCTAGAAGATGCTGAAATGGCTATTTGTAGATCTGCTTGTGATTTCTTGTTCTGACAAGGACCAGAACAGCAGCAGGGGTGTCCTTCTCACCATCAGCGTCACTGTCAGGGAGAGAAGAGTGCCAGCAGTAAGCAGTCTGTCTGGGCCTCTCTTGGCACCAGTGATCCTGGTGCTGACAGCTTCTTGGCTCACTGAGCATTTTCTGCACTTGCCATACAGTCCAGACCCCGAGGGCCTAAATGGGCTACAACTACATTTTCTTCTGATTTAGCATTAAGTACGGTCTTGGATGCATTAAGTGATTTAACAAATATCTTATAACTCTTTTATCTATGACAAATATACTCTTTAAGGTAAAAACAGTATTCCAATGGTGATCTAACAGGTAATTTTTTTTCCTAGAAATTCTGCCTAGATCAAGTAGCAGTGATGAAGAAACGCCACAGGTAATTGTAAATGATTAGAGGTAGGCAAATACTGTCTTAGGCTAAGACTCATGTCAATTTCAATGACAACTGGTGTCTGAGAAAGTAGAAACTTGAAAACATGGCAAGCTTATCTGACTTTGAGATAAATGTTTGAAACATCATGCTCTTTTTCCTTCTTAGCTTTCATTTTCGCAAGGCAGCTCATACCAATGAAGGCTCTTCAAAGTGTTGACAGGTTAAGGGTGTTAGTCTGAGTCAGATCAGAAAAAAGTTTCATCATTGCTTAAGTAAACCTGAACATCTGATCTTAATTTTTGCTTCTTTTTTTATCAAGGGGATGTAGGACTTTAGGAAGAACATTCAAATGTGGGGTCGATTAGTGGATAATAACGCTGAGATCCCAGGCTGTTACATAACACAATCAGTTTCATCCACTTAAGCTTGAAGGAGCTGTAGATTCTCTCTTCCAGTGAAGGATAATACATTTGGAGAACTTTTTGTTTGTTTGTTTCTAAGATTAATGATGTACTCTTTGTCTATAGCCAACAGATCTTGATACATATTCAACTGATTTTGTTTCATAGCCTTCTGTTTATTTTTGGAAGGCTAGTCAAATTTTCTGAGAAGTTCATTCACTCTTACTCTAATTCTCTGTTAGATGATTCTTTTACTACTATTACCTCAGAACAGAGGTATCCTGCTGGGATCCTTTCATAAAATTAATGTCTCTTATGTTGCCATGTTTTGGAATTTCTGGGCTGGCTGACTGTTTTCTCTTGTTACATGCTTTTTCATGATTGTGGGGCCTATGATTGCTTTTCTAGGACTCTCCCCATTTCTCAGGTGAGGATAAGTATGTTCATTTCTGGTTCTGTACTTTGTCTTAAAAAATACAGACACACAGAGTCAGTACGTGCTTTGGCCTCAAATCTGTTTGATTGTCCCTGCTCTTCCTTGATAATCCTGAGATATTAGACTGCAGAGTATAACTACAGTCAATATTGGGTACAACATTGTTTGTACCCAGTGCTCTGCTCCCTCACAGTGGGTGAGGCACTGCTATAGCTGCTTTCCATGGTAGTTGAACTTAAAGATACCACTAACAGCTTCTACTACTGAAGCCCACTAGTCTTGCCTCTTCAAGAGACTATTTTGTTTTCATTCCATTTGTGCTGCTCAGATGTATTTAATCTGCTTCTCAGTATGAGAATGTCTTTTAAAATATGTACTAATAATGTTTTGTTTATCATTACGTGTTTTAAGAATGGGGATACAGTGTGAATAACTCTAACATATTTATCAGAGGACCTCCCAAAAGCATTTTTAATCTATTTATATTTAGCCTTGGACAGTTTCACAATTTGCTGTCTTCTCCAAAGTCCAAAGATCATAAGAAATAGACTACATTAAATTGAAAAACGAACAAGATATTTATCTGATCATAAGGTTTCTGGATTCAAGTATGGGAGAACAGGGAGACAATTATTAAGATTGGTATACAGAATATTTTACAATTTTGATATGTTTAACATGGATATAAAATTAGAAAGTCAAAATACATACATCAGGACCTAAAAGGATGTGGGTATAAGAAAGAGAGAGGAGAAAGAAAGTAGTTTAATAGAATTTGATATTTTTCAGAATTTGAGATAAGACTCTTCGGTGTATAATTTCTCAACAAAAGACACATACTCAGAGTGCTATTAATGACCTTATCTTGAAAACTATTTTACTCCATAAAGAAGCTTACTCCATTCAATATTTGACACTATACTTCATAAAATATTTAAAACATCACCAACTTGTACTTAATACAAAAAATTGAAACCATAAAAAATTACTAATATCACATTTAATCACTTTATTGCCTAAATTAGTAATATCAACATTCAGAATAAGCAGTAGAATGAATCATAGTGATTGTTGGTTTATTCAATTTAAAATTGTAGAAGTAGGATTAGACATGTAGCTCAATGGTATAGTGCTTACCTACATTATGTAAGATCCTGGGTTTGATCTATAACACTAAAAATAATTTAAAAATTAATTAACCCCAAAAGTCAAATGAGGAAAGAAACATGCTATTCAGTAATATGTAGAATGATTTGTCTTCCATTGGAAAAATCCATTTCTTTTGAATATTTATATGTTAAACTTATTAATGCTGATATCATATAAGCCCCAATTTTCATCATGGCCAAACTCTTAAAATTTTCCACACTATTTTTCCAGTAAGAATGTGACTATATATATACAAATGAATTCAAACCATCTCTTTATTTAACGAAGATGAGTTTTCAGGCATCTGTACAAGTTTTAAGTGGCACTCAAAATATGTCATGCTTTTTCCTGGAGTGACCTTTATTACTTTTGACTACGCAGTATTCTTTTTTTCTATTTTGCAATAACACCTGGTATATCAACTTTCAATGAGTCAGTATATGCTTAAATGAAACAGGTTATTTCTGTATATGGAAGCCAACAGTGAGAATTTTCATCCAATAAACACTTATAGAACTTAAGTAATTAGAGGAAACCCACATCATTCTGAGTTACTCCATTTTGGGGACTCTTTGCATTATTGTAGTGCTCTCAGGCACCAGGCCCTCACTTATCTTGCTTTTTTTCCTTGAATTCCTGTCTTCTATCCTGAATAATGACATAGGAATGTGTGGTAACAGAGATGCTTACTTCGTTTTTTTCTCTTTGATCATATGACATCTGCTATCATTGCATGTGTGTAGTGTCCTTCCAAGATTGACTCTGACAGAAAGCATCATAGGGATTTTTATGTGTCAATATTTTTCGTAGTTGCTTGCTCCTAATTCGATCCACTTTCCATTTACTCCCAGTTTCCTTTATGTCCCTATTTAAGATTAAAACACTTTATAAGCATTGAATTGAAGGCTTACATACCCAAATTCAGTTTTAACCTCCTAGCTTTAATTTTCATAAACTTTAATTTATCACTAAGTCTGGATTCTTCCTTGAAGGGTAAAGTTGGGATGGTAAGAATGAAAGAGATAATTGAATTGAGAGTAGTAACATTTTGCTGGTCACTGCACTGAAGAAGACTACTCTGCTTAAGATGTTATCTTAAGGGAGCAAGATGAGGACTAAAAAGTTGGGTTGAATTCATTTTCAGTTGCACTATAATATCTTCTTATAGTTACTAATCTTTCACAAACACTTGTGATAAGTACTTTCTATGCCTAAATCCTTACTAATTAATTATTCTGGCATTTCATTCCCTTTTAGTTGCTATGTTGAAGAAAACAAGATAAAATTGCATGCACATATGTCACTACAACAACTAAACTTAAAATATTTTGTTGAAAAATAATATGAGTTGATAAGTGCTCTGTTAGTCAAAGCTCAAATCAAAGAGCAGTAAGATCTTCTGGAAAAAATCAGATACACAAAATGATGTGCATGTCGATGTCCTCATAGTCACTTTGGCCACTCTTAATAACCAGTGTCATTACTGAGAGGTGAAATATCTTAAGTATTAAAGTGCTTTATAAATTTTCTATATAACTTTATAAATTTTTTATATTCTTTATAAATTTTCTATATAATTAAAGTGCTTTATAAATTTTCTATATAACAAAGGTAAATCTCATTAGATGGAAAAAATTCAACATACTGTAGTACGCACAGTTAACCATAAATCCTTATGTATTTTGCTTTATAAGTGAATCTCTAAATTACTGACTAAAATTACAGATCTTTGACCTCCATCAAAATGTTGGAGACTAGACTGAATTGAGAGTAGTAACATTTTGACACATAATACTGAGAAAAAAAGTTCATCAGATGTGATGAGTGTTAAGGATCATGGATGGATCATGAGCAAGAAGTAAGAAATGCTGGCTTTAAATCTTATCTCAAGAAACTTACAGCTACTTGACCTTAGGTAGGTATTTAACTTCTTTGTATCTGCCAAGTGAATTCAATGTGGGGTTGTTGCAAGAGTTAAAGTGATTGAATATTTGGCGCCAAAAGATATGTGATGACAGATTATTATTGTCTTGAAATTATTCTTTCAATTAAAGGACAGCCACTAATGCATTCTAAATATATACTTTGTTCAAAAACTTTTTGCAAAGCTGTAACATATTCAAGAACAAAACCAAAACATTTACACTGTAAGAATACTCACAAAGACAGGTTCTTAACATTCCTTATAAAATAGTAAGTCTTCATCTTAGCACCTAAGTTTAGATATAGTAAACACAACTTTTTAAGTTACCTAAAATTAAGAAAGTAAAGCACATTAGAAACTTGGTGACTACAAAAATCCCTGTTGAGAAAAACTTGGTTCATGAAAACAAGAGTGAATGTCAAATATATGTATATTCAAAGTTCAAAGGCAGCAACAGCGAGGTGCTAAGCAACTCAGTGAGACCCTGTCTCTAAATAATACAAAATAGGGCTGGGGATGTGGCTCAGTGGTTGAGTATCCCTGAGTTTAATCCCTGGTACGAAAGAGAGAGAGAGAGAGAAAGGGAGAGAGAGAAATAAATCTGCGCTATCTTTTGGGGGTTGTCTTCTTATTACATAAGAGTAGATTAGTTTTAATCCCTTGATAGATTTTGAAGCTGTTATCTATAAAGATGGAGCACCTGAATGTTTTTAAATAATGGTTTGAATTAATTTTGTGTTCATGAAAAAAAATCATCTTTTAGGAAAGGTATTTTTTGGAATTATTTCCCCTAAAATAAGTGGGCTTTCTATAACCATGCATATAACCATGCATATCTATAATAAGAAAAAAAATTAGAAACAAGTCTTAGGTTAACTGGTCATACATATCACATAGATCCCCATAGGCATGAAGAGACTAAAAAACATGATAAGTAAAGTAGTATCCTTCTGTCTGAAATAAAGTTCACCTTCACAAAGTCCAGTAGTCCTCTGACTATAATTCCTCTGAAGAGGCAGATTATACGTAATGGGTGTGAAATACAACCTACTTTTTTGGGTATTTACTTTTAAGAAAAGATATGCTCATTAGCCTTAGTAGAGAATAAGCCTGCTTGTGTTAATGAGGAAAAGTGATTTTTCGAGGGGTGTTCTAGCCCAAGTCAAGGCTAACATGTCTTGGCTTCTATTACTCAAGGGACTGCCAAGTCTAGTTGGAAATATGACCTGCCACTGTGTCATCACCTCACATCTGCTGAATGCTGACAATAACCCGTTTTGGGGCTAAGCATCCTGACAAACAGCACTTTCTCATGATTTATTTTTGGCATACCTTCAAATTTTCATGAACACTGCCAGAAAAATATCATTTGTTCCTATAGGAATTCTTAGAAGGGAAAGTAATTATTTCCTTAGTTATGGTTATGTACTGACAGAAAGTAATGAAGTACGAAAATTTTCAGGCATAATAAGCTCTTATTAATTGAATATTTGTAAAATGTTAACTGTAATTTTATAATGTACTCATGAAATCATCAGACAAGAAAAGCTCAAAAGAATTATAACATTAATAAGAGACAAGGGAAAAATTGCCATGCATGACCGTGTGTTATGAAGAAAGTTTTTAATTAATATTGTAAATAAACATGACTGCTTTGTTATTCTTTATTTAGGCCTTGTATTTTAAAAGGGAGGTATTCTGGTAACATTTTGCTGTTTTTGGAGTTATGATGTGCCTTAAACCTGGTTCTTAAAGAAAAAAGGAGGCAGAAACGTTTACCCTCTGATTTGGCCAGTTCAGTTGTTCAGGTTTTAAAATCAGGAATATAAAAATCTCAGTATATTATGTGAAAAAGCAGAGTACTTTAGAGATAGCTATAAAAACATGGATGAATAAATGTCAGAATTCCTTCCAAAAAAGTCTATGAATGAGGACCATTTAGCAGATGAGATTTTTTACAAAAATTAAAATAGATTGTGAAGGATTGGATTACATAGTCTAAAGTATCTGAAAAGTTGAATTGAGTCCCTCCATCAATTTAAACCAATTTCAGTTATATCTGAGGCAAAACTAAGATTTGTTCTGTGGCAATCCTTTCTTGAAATAATTTTGAACTCAACTTTGTTGGTTCATATACTAATGAGTGACTGTGGTGCTCACCAAATATTCCATCTGTTACTAATCCCTCTTATCCCCCTGAAGTTAGTGGGATCAATGAATATCTCTGGACAGTGTGCAAATGTGAAATGAGTTATTTTCAGCCTTACAAATAAAAACAGACTGGTAAGCAATACTATAGCCATTTCTTCCAATGTCATGGTGATTCAAGAGCCCACATGCTCAAAATATGAGCCTAAATTGTCACTTTATTCACTTTATGTGTGTGTGTGTGTTTTATTTAATACTCTTAGGTATACTATGGAGGTAGTGTCCTTATATCCATTTTATAAAATAGGAAGCTAAGGATAAAGTTAGATCAGAAGTGCTGTACCACTAAGACATATCTCCAGCACTTCTACACATTTCTTAACACATTTGTTAAGTGATCTTGGCCGGAGTATTTAATTTCTTCAAGGATCATTTTCTTCTAGCTAAAATGTGGGAATTATTAAATTACCTCTGTTTAGGATTTTGATGAGAATAAAGTAACAAATACACATTTAAGTCTTAGTATATTATAAGCCTTTAATACTATAAAGCTATTTTTATTATATTATCACAAGTCTACAGATTGACTGATAACTTTTCATCTTTAAAACTTTTTGAATTGTTATATCAGGAGATATGGGAAATCAGTTGTAAGGTGGGACATCTTCACAGTACACTCAGGTACAACCAAGTTTGCCAGCATGGAACAAAGATAAAATTTCC
Source organism: Geosciurus inauris (assembly GCA_004024805.1). NCBI lineage: Eukaryota > Metazoa > Chordata > Mammalia > Rodentia > Sciuridae > Geosciurus > Geosciurus inauris. Next base: position 24,363 of record PVHX01023012.1, read on the forward strand.
TTGCATGAATAGCATTTTACCCATGGCTTATTTTTCCCTTTTTAATATGGGCAATACCCTTTACTACTCTTATCCTAAAAATGAAGTATTTCTGAATTCTAAATTCTACATCCTATAATAAATTGTCTAGTTTTTATCCTTTTATCAATTTTAAGAGGAACACATTTTGAAGCAGGAAAGTGGCAATATGGGAGGAGTTCTGTTGCTAAGATTCCTTAAATTTGGGAGAATCCTTTGAATGGTATACGACCTAAGTATCAGCGGGATGTTAAAGGTGATCTTTCTACAATGGTAATCTAAAGCTATAAATTGCCTGAATAAATCTTTCAATTTTTAAAAATTTTCTCAAGAAATAACTTCAAATTTTTAGCATATGAATATTTTCTCTGTTCTCCTATTTTTCATGCCCATTCTTACTTCTTCTAGCTATATTCAATTTTCTAAATTATCCATATTCACTTACTCTTTGGACATTATGTTTGCTGTTCTATAACAGTCCCCACTGTAGACCTGGGGATTATTGTATCCCAGGATGGCAATATAGACCAGTTAAGAATAGAGTTATGTTCAGAACTGAGTGGAAGAGTTGTTTGGAAGGTAAACTTTCCTGGTCTCTAGAGAGAGGTCCAGAAAAGACAAGCATATCTGAGAGAGAGAGAATTCAAATTAATGTCATCTGACTTCCCATATACATAAGTCTAAAATATAACTTATTTTTCTTATAACTAACTTATACAGATTTACATATTTTATGTCCAATTTCCCCAAAAATATCATTAGGTAGGAACTCTAAATTTAGTGTGCATAAGATTTCCTGGATAAGCCTGTTAGTAACATATTTATGGCTTCATTTCTGGAATTTCTGGTTTAACAGTTTTAGGAATGAACCTAGAATTTTGTATTTTTTAAGAAAATATCCCATTTGAGTCTTATGTATGTGAAGGTTTTCATACAATTAAGATAAACTGGCAAGAAGTATTAAGATATAATATGTCTTGGTGAGGCTTGAAAAACCTCTATAATAGTACCTGATAAAAATATTAGGTCTCCTTTTTATACCTCCAAGTACACACAATTAAATAATGCTTACTCCATCAGATATTGAAAATATGAAATCAATGGCTATATTCTTATTGTGGCATTCTTCTGCTCAATAATCATTGGTTGTATTTACCTAACACTGAGCACAAGTGCACACTACCAAATGATCATTGAAATTAATGACCTCATATTGTACTAGCTTCAGGACAGCTGTTCCAGAATCTTCTAACATGAACTTATTATACTTCTCACAGCTGAAGGCAGCCGTGGCCTATGCCATCGCACCATCTGCTCAGCTCTCACTCATCGGCAGCTGCTATTCTTGTCTTGGCACCATCTGCCTGGCTATCTCTGCATCCCATCTGTACTACTTACTGGCACTACTAAAATTACAACACATTTCACCCTCTACTCCTAAACCGAGGAATTCCTGAGTCATTTCTTCTTTTAGATTTAGGGAAGCCCTTTGTAGAAAATCTATAAGACTTGCTTTAAAAACCCCATTTCTTCTCAAACTTAAAAATTTCAAACTATAAATATTTTTTTAAAACTTTGGAGGAAACTGTCTTGATTGCTATAGTAGAAACACAGAGCTTCATAAATGCAATTATGATGATACTTGAAGTGCACATAAAGCCTTTCCTTTAAGAAATTTTACTGCATATAAAATATAAAACAAATTCTTAGAAAATTTGGCAATTTGGGTTATATACAAATCTGATGACTGTTAGTTTATCATGTATTTGGTTAACAAATATAAGGGAAGTATTATACTCTCAGTAGAAAATGTAAAATTTTAAATTTAGTTATGAATTTATGGCTCAATTTGGGGAACAGAAATACATATGAATGACAGAAATGTGAGACCTAGAATGATGGATTGAAAGTTTCCATTTAGAAGAGTTAAACTCTCCCTCACTCTGCCTTAGTGCCCCCCTTTACTTATCCAGGCTGATGACTCCTTCCCTGCAAAAAATAGGAGGCTCATGTATACTAGAAGATGAACTAGAAGAGCTTTGAATTCAGCAACCCAAAGTCAAGCCTTGCACAATGAAAAATTATGAAATAAAAAGAAGAGAGAGGTCATTACACGATGATCTTTACATGCTGGGTCAAGATTCTCAGTTCTAACTTTTCACTCTGCTTATAGAAGATCAACTGATAAACCTGTTAA
>PVHX01023013.1:0-26564 GCA_004024805.1 Geosciurus inauris
TTCTCAGCAAAAGAAACTATCAATGAGGTGAACAGAGAGCCTACATTCTGGGAGCAAATTTTTGCCACACGCACATCAGATAGAGCACTGATCTCCAGGATATATAAAGAGCTCAAAAAACTTAACACCAAAAAAACAAACAACCCAGTCAATAAATGGGCTAAGGAGCTGAATAGAAACCTCTCAGAAGAAGATATACAATCAATAAACATATATATGAAGAAATGTTCAACATCTCTAGCCATTAGAGAAATGCAAATCAAAACTACTCTCAGATTTCATTTCACCCCAGTCAGAATGGCAGCTATCCAAAATACCAGCAACAATAAGTGCTGGCGAGGATGTGGTGAAAAAGGTACACTTAAACATTGCTCATAATTTTGTAAGCCTCTTGAGTCCAAGAGAGTTCAGCCTTCTTATTTTTAAGTAGTTGTTGCCCTGGAATTTTATTTATATGCCACATGGGATTGCAAACTGGTGCAACCAATCTGGAAAGCAGTATGAAGATTTCTTTAAAAACGTGGAATGGAACCACCATTTGACCCAGCTATCCCACTCCTTGGCCTATACCCTAAAGACTTAAAAATAGCACACTACAGTAAAGCAGTCACTTCAATGTTTATAGCAGCACGATTCACAATTGCAAAACTGTGGAAGCAACCCAGATGCCCTTCAATAGATGAATGGATAAAGAAACTGTGGTACATATATACAATGAAATATTATTCAGCAATAAAAGAGAATAAAATTATGGCATTTGTAGGCAAATGGATGGAATTGGAAAGCATTATGCTAAGTGAAGTAAGCCAATCCCAAAAAACCAAATGCTGAATATTCTCTCTGATCAGTGGATGCTGATACATAAGGGGGGTGGGAATGGGGAACATAGGAAAATGGAGGAACTCTGGATGCGGCAGGGGGGTAGTGGGGGGAGGCGGGGGGAGGGAAAGGGGAATGGGTACAGTAAAGATGGTTGATTGAGATGGTCATCACTACCCTTGGTGCATGTATGAAGACACAAATGGTGTGACTTTATCTGGTTTGCAACCAGAGACATGCAAAAACTGAGCTCTATATATGTACTATGACTTAAAATGCAACTAAATAAACTAATTTAAAAAATAAAATAAAAATAAATAAAATGCCTACCACCTTATGGACATGCTAGGAAATCCTCATACTAATATAAAAGTGCTGAAGAGTTTTTAAGTCTACAGTGACATGGACTTTAAAATTTAGAGTTTTAAAAAGTGACTCGGGGTAGTATGGGGAAAATGGATTGGGCAGGAGGTGCAGTAGAAAGTACAGAGAAAGAGGGACGACGTTTGGATGGGAGGAATACAGTGAGGATGCAGAGAGAGAGGAGCGGACACTTTCAAGGTAGACACCAGTGATGGAAACATTAGAACCTGCAGGTTAACTGTGCAATGACGGAGGGAGAGGAAAAAGTCGAAAGCACTTCCACATCTACTAACGTGATACTATAATCTACATTTTCCAGCCAGGTTCGCATGGTTCACATTCAAGGAAGCTAATATCTTTGTTTCTTTACTACATATCTTTATAAAATTCAGACCCAATCTGAATTGTATTGTATTTACTGGGCATTATGTTAATGGCATCCATATGCCCCAAAGCAGGATGATATCAAGGTATTTTAACTTCCTTTCCTTTTCCATCAGCCTTTATTTCTATTAGTGAAATGTTAATAAGGTGGAGATTTATTAATGTAAGAGCTTTGTACACAGGATGTGTAGCTCATCAATTAAGTTTAACTCATATCAAAGAAATATCCATTACAGAAAAAGTGGTACACAATTAAAAAGATTTATTTACTTAAGTCACTAAAGAGATATTTTAAAAATGAATTCTTTGGATCTATGGATCTTTATGTCAACTGTAGAACAAAAATGAATTCAGAAAATGAGATAGTTGGAAAATGAAAAAAGATTATGATTTTTCTTCTTTTTAAAAAATGCTAATGTCTTCTTCATTGCAGCCAATTGTCTGATTCAATGAAATATAAGGAATGCCTGGTACAAAGATTCTATTAAATATTTTGAGCAATAGGCTTTTTTATTATAATTTTCTAGAAATAAATATGATTATTGTCCACTTAGACCATTTCTTCTCAAATATTAATGTGCAGACAAATTGGGGATCATGTTAACATGCAGACACTGATTCAGCAAACCTAAGTTGAAGCCTGAGATTCTCCATTTTCACAAGCTTCCATGTAATAAATATGCTGCTGGCCCCGGGGGGTACCACACTTCAAGTAGCAACAACTACTCTAATAATTTACTCTAGATTCTATTATTACACTATTAATGTGTGTCATAGTGGTTTGATACCATTCATAATGCTCAGGTACAGTGGGGAAGTCAATGAAATAAGATCCTGCTACTACAGCAAACTAAGAGATAAGCATTTCATCTCTATATGAGATTGATACTAATATTGATACTAATATTACAGGCCTAATATTAACCATGCATTTAATATTAATTAATATTAATTGATTAATATTGATACTAATATTACAGTATTACTAATATTACATCAATTAATATTAATTGATACTAATATTACAGGCCTAATATTAACCATGCAGAGGCTTTCTTTAAAAATTCTACAATTGTAGGAAAATGTTTAAGTTCTTTAGTCCTCATTCTTGATTTCTTAGTGAAGAATTTGCTAGAAACAAAATAGTTGTGTTTATATAATGACCTTCCCTGGTTATAAAATATTTCTCTTTTCTCCTTATTTATGGTACCCACTGGTATCTTGATATGGACCTAAAATTCTCTTTTGTGCTGTATTAAAAAAAATTCAGTTTAAGATTTTTTACACACGGATGCTGAAAATTGGGGAAACTACACATAAAGCTTTAAATTTATGGGGCACCAAGGAATGTCTGATGCAATTAGTGGTCTGTGGTCAGGGATGTCAGAAAGTGGATACGTTTCCAGAAAAACAAACAATAATGTTTCCTATCCCCTATGAAATGTGAATAGTTATGATGGTAGAAACAGAGGAGAGATAACTAAAAATACTGTAATCCTGGGACCAACAAAGTCTCCAGGGAGCTTTGCTCTTTTCATTCAGCCTGGAGTCAGAGTACACAGGGTACACTTCATGGAGTACAGAGAGAAGTCAAGGTGTGACTACAGCTTTCAAGGATGCACAGATCCAAAGGTTACCCAGGAAGCAGAAGGTCCACAGATATGGCAAAAGAGATCAAGTATCAGTGAAACTTGATTTATGTTATTCCTAACAACAAAAGGTCTCTAATAACCAGTCAAACATAAAGTCTAAAGAAATTCACAAGAAAAATTAAGCATTAATCATACCCAAACTAAAACTATCATTTTTAAGTTGGTAAGTCTCAAATAACCCTACTTACCCTGAGAGTGCATTCAGTTACATGGTGCTCCTATAAGCAGTTAACTCATCCTAGCAAGACCTTCAGGATAGTTTTAAGATCCGTACATTCCACTGAGCACACTTAGTTTCTGTTCAATGAAGTGCTTAATTGATGAAAAGTAGCCTCAAAATTTTGTGAGCTAAAGTCATCTCTTCCATGTTGCTTAGCCTAGAACATTGTCATCTCCACCTCGTTTTATCCAAGTGCTTGTTTTCAAGATTTTTGAGGAAATTTATTCCACATTCACAACTGGATTCAAGTGTGTAAAGATACCACATACGTTAGAAGAGTTTGGATCTCAAACTTTTGAAATATCTAAATCTGTCCCTTGCACCATATAAGCTTTTTATAGGCCCCTATTAAGAAATTTCTTAGCCAGACATGGTGGCTCACGCTTACAATTTCAACTACTTGGGAGGCCGAGACAGGAGGATTCCAAGTTCAAGGGTAGCCTCAGCAACTTAGAGAGATCGTGTCTCAAAATAAAATAAAAAAGGCCGAGGATGTAGCTCAGCAGTAGATTGCTTGTCAGACATGTGCAGTGCTGTGGATTCAATTCCCAGCCCCACAAAAAAAAAAAAAAGGAAAGGAAGGAAGGAAAGAAGAAAAGAACGAATGAAAGAAAATCAGTGCCCACCAGCCAGAGACCTAGCATCAACCATGTCTCTCCTGGCATGATTGCCATTTCACAGAGATAGTTTAATGCATACTTTCTATTTCTATTCCAAATTACATTAGTGGGTGGTTAAATATATCCTACTACCATTTCTATTACCCCCACATACTCCTAGTTTATTTTTGTCTTCATAAACTCTGTGTTCCCCTATGCCTTCTAAGTGTGAGTGTTTCTCAGAGTTCCAAACTCTGGTCTTTCTTTACATATCACTACATATATCACTGACATACATAGCTTTAACTGCCATCTACTTGCTGGTAAATTCCAAATCTATGGCCTTCTGCTCAGATCTCAACTGTATGGAAATTCTCCAATGCATGTCCCATAAGGATCGACGGAATTCATCTCATCACCTTCCACTCTTTGCTCCCTACCTACACACTGGATTCTCCTCTATTGTTTCTGATCTCCATGAATTGTGCCACCAGACACCCAGGCACCTGAGCCAGGAAACTTGACTTAGCTCTTCCCTCCCCTCTCCCCACAGTCATAAACCTAACCAAACAAGCCAATTTCCAAACTAGTTGTAGGCTCTGTCCCAAATCTCCAATACCATGCTTTTCCTTCAGGTCCTCAACACTGAAGCAGTGAATTACACCCATAGTCTCCTAAGTGACCCCTCAGCCTGTCTTCCTTCCACACTTCACTAGAGTGATCTTTCTAAAACACAAATCATGGAATTCCATTGTCTCAAATACTAAGGTGACTGCCCATGGCTTTTTCCATTCTTTGACTTAACCCTTGGACCCTTTGGAATCTCTAACTCCACATTACCATGTAAAACCCACCATCCAGTTTAGGGGGGATATTTGTAGTTTTCCTAAAGTGCCACACACCCTTCATTTTCCTACCTCTTCTGCTTCTCTGCCTCTTGGCATGCATCTGCACCACTGGTATCTGTCCTGAATCCACATTGCTCCCTAAGCTCCTCCTTTGTTCTCCTATGGCATCTCACACATATCTTTTTTAAACTTAGTGAGTTTAAACTCAGCCCTTACATTTGTCAAAGGTATTTGCAAACAATCACACAGCTTTAGTTCAGGCTCCTGCCTCTGCTCTGGACTGTGCGTTTCCACCTCTGTGGTGCTCCTTGAGAAGAGCCCCTTACTCATCACCATCTCCCCAGAACATAACATTGTAAACACCATAGAGTTAAAAGCAAATAAGTGATTGAAGGAATAAATGAATGAATGAGTGATCCACTGCAGAAATAGCTTTACTAGCTCATGATATTTTAGCTCATCCATTCAACTACGGTACACTGAACAGTACTTCTGTGACTTTGGCAAACCACGGTGAAGACATTTTCAACTGTGTTACCTCAAGGATATTTGTGTTAAATTATTGGTTGAGTTTAGCTAAAAAAATAAAACAAAAAAAAAGAAAACAATTTTCTCTGCAGACAAATGTTAAAGCTGTTTTTATCCAGAGTATAAAACTATGTAACTCAATATGTTTCCTTTTTTGCCTTAACTGCCACAAACTTATAGACAAATCTAGTGTTCAATAGTAGTAATTAAGACTGTCTCAAGTCCCTGGTAATTTTTATTCTATTTGTTCTCATAGACAGATGATCTGTTTCTGTCCTAAGTTATTCTCCTACACATGATTGCTTTTCCAAAGTCTTCTATTATAAATAATTACATATTTGTAAGTAGGTGGAGAATGGTGGCAAACCTAATTCTTCAAAATATGTGTTTCTTCCATCTTCATCCCTCCCATCATGACAGCTACATAAAAGGAAGAAACACGCCTCTGTCTGAGCCATACAGATTCATAGCAACCCCTCGAATCCTGGAGTCTTAGTCTGTTTGGTTCTGCAGCTATGCAGGTCAATCCAAAGTTCTCACTCCTGTGAAACTGATTGAATATTACAGCCGTTAATATACTTCATTTGAAATAATCAAGTTCTGTTCGTGGTGGAAATGTGGTCACACCTTTATTGATTTTATCCTGTGTATCATAAGCGTCGTTCAGGTTTCCTGCCATGTGCATTTTAAATGTGAGCTGTTAATGCAGGCAGACACCCTAGGCAGACAAAATCAAATGACATAGCAGAGCAGTACTTCACAGCCCTGGCCACATAGTAGGATCTTTTGGTTCCCTTTTGAAATCTTCTACCAGATCCTCAATGAAATAAGAATTTCTGAGGTGGCGGGGTGGTGCCAGCATCATTTTATTCAAAGTACATTGAGGCTTAGGAATCACTGATTTAGAGCCTGGGAAAGAGGTCAGAGGTAGAGACAGAATGGCAGCTTGGCAGGGGATTGCCTATCAGAATGTTACGATTCTACCTTTTAAAAGTCAAACTGTGTATCTGTTCCATTTAAATGAAATTGGTTATAGAAATATAAAAGGGAGAAATTAGAGGTGATTACTCGTTTTTAAAAGGATGAATTGAAGCATCTCATTAAGTCTTCGGTGGTCCAAGCAGTGATTAAGTGACCTGCAGAATCATCTCAGTTGTCAATGATGCCCATGACTTCAGCAAAGTCACTTGAATATCCCTGGGGTTCTCATTTCTAATGTGTATATAGAGATAACTGGACTGGAAAAGCACTTTCCTGGCTCTTGCAGAATGACATGCAGATGGTATGTGGAGGTGGGAGGTGGCTGAGAGTACCAACTTGGAACCAGGATGTCCAAATTAGGATCCCAGCTCCACTGGCTCTGTCACCTTGGGCATGCTACTTAACCTCTCAGTGTCTCAGTTTCCTCAACTAAAAAATGGAATCATGATGCTGTGTGTCTCAGAGGGTTGAAAAAATATGTTACTTAATCATCAAGGCCCATTCTATTTATGGGCATTTCTATTTCATCTAGTCAGTTGCCTGTAGGAAGAAAGGAAACAATCACTAACTACAGGGTACAAAGAGCAAGATGCTGTGGGATGGGAGGCTCTTGATGATACAGGACCAACAGTGAGAACCATGCAAGAGCCGCTGGTGGAGAAGAAATAGAGATCAACAAGGGAAACAGCTGAGCTGGAGGTCTTGACCCTGGTTAAAAGATGCTTTCATATGATGAGCATTTTCTCTCATGGCCTTCCCAACAGTCTTTGTACCCTCTCTCAAAAACATTTGCTTTCCTTTATAATTACTATGAATCAAGCACAATCCTTGAAAATGTTCTTGCTATGCTATTTGATCCTTACAGGATCGGTGTTATTATCCTAATTTTATAGATGAATAAACCAAGGCATGCAGAGTTTAAGCATGCTCCCCATAACTAATCAGTGGTTGAACTTGTAGTCAAACCTCAATTTATCAGTCTCAGATGTTCCACTGTGTTTCAACTAAAATTATCCACTTCTAGAATTTCTCCTAAGTTCCTAAATACAGAGAAATATTACATAAATTTCTGTGGATGAGGATTTCTTATGTAAAGAGTGGTTTATCATCAGGCAAACCTTTATTATTTCTACCCATACTAATCATCTCTTGCTCCCTGCAAGTTTAGCTCTTAGGTGGGGTCAGGGGAATGGAGAATGGAGAGGCAAGGTGAAGTAAGGAATCAGCCGGCATCCTGCAAAGACAGCAGCCTCATGAAATTTATCTCACCAAGAAAGATAAAGGGGATTCATTCAATACGAATAGAAACACAGGAAGTTATTGAAGAATAGACAAAAATGCACTGTTTGAAAATGACAGCTGCAAACCTTATCTCTTACATTCCATTGCTAGTCAGCTTTTCTTAGGCAAATGTAAATTAGAAGAAATATAATTTAGTGTTTAGAAAATATGCCTAATTTACCACCAAAGCTATACAATTTGTCTTGAAGTAGGGAATTCTACATCAGCTCTTTAAAATGATGGTGATTAAGTAGACTACAATGTACTCCCAATGTTCCTTTCCTTTCATTATTTGTGGCACCCTGATGAAAAGTAATTATGCTTTGGCGAATTTTCCTTAGATGTAATTTGGACCACTTATCTGAGATTCTCAGAAGGGAGCTGACTTGACGACTGAAAGAGAACACCTGCTTCGATCAATGTAAAGGAAGCTCGTCCTGAGAGCTTTTTCCTCTGCTGGCAGTGCACAGCATTTCTGCAACCTGAAATATTGAGTGAGCTACCAGTGAACTGCCTTCTCTAGCCGGCATTTTTATGTAAAAGCAATCGAGAATTAAATGTTATGTTGCTTTATATTTACAAAAGGAAAATATAAGAAAAGTTAGGAATATGAAATGACCAAAAAAGGATACTGAGATACACTGATATCCAGCCCTAATGACCAATGCACTTTCAATATAAAGGCTGCTCAGCTACTCAGGTACTTTAAAAAAAACTTCATAATTTGGGACTTGGCTCTTTTGTTAAACAGGTCAAAAGGGGTCTGCAGAACATGTTGTATATTTTATTGTTTCCAATAACTGTTCATGTGTGTGAAACTCTATCCATCCTCTTCTTCTTGGTATTAAAAGTAGGCAAGTGGCATGATGTGTGTAAAAAGAGTGCACTCCCAACGCCTTATTAAAACACTAAATGATTCCATCTTCTGACTGGGACCTCGGAAGCCGCAAATACACTTTTAAGACATTATTTGTTCCTCTTATGATCTATAAAAAGGCAGTACAGCTATTGCGTGACTTTTCCATCATGTTTTTATAAATATTAAAAAGCACTTTCACAAATGCAACCATTCCACCTCTCTACATTCCTGAGGTAAACATTAGTATCAAAGATCTAAAACACAATTTAGGTGGATGTGCTTAAAATCGTGGACCTCCAAAAAGCTTGTTTTTCTTTGCCTATCTTTGTCACTTTTCTGTTTGCCTTTAATGGGAATCTAATTTTCTCATGGAAACCATTGAAGGGAACTGCTCACAGCAAGTTGTTTGGTTATTTATTCTTAGGATACAGTAGGATTTTGGCATCCTACCAAAAAAAAAATTTAAGTATTTACAACACTGAGTATATGCACTTTCAAAATCCATTTTATTGAAATGTAATGTTCAACTACTCTAAGATTTCATCTCACTCTAGTCAGAATTGCAATTATCAAGAATACAAGCAACAATAAATGTTGGCAAGGATGTGGGGGAAAAGGCACACTCATACATTGCTGGTGGGACTGCAAATCAGCGCAACCATTATGAAAAGCAGTATGGAGATTCGTCAGAAAATTTGGAATGGAACCACCATTTGACCCAGATATCCCACTCCTAGATTTATACCCAAAGGACTTAAAATCAGCATACTATAGTGACACAATCACATCAATGTTTATGACAGCTCAACTCACAATAGCTAAACTATGGAACCAAACTAGGTGCCCTCAATAAATGATTGGACCAAAAAAATGTGGTATATATACACAGTGGAATATTACTCGGCTTTAAAGAAAAATGGCGTTTGCCAGTATGGAGCTGGAGACCATGCTAAGCAAAATAAGCCAATCCCAAGAAACCAAAAGCCAAATGTTTCCTCTGATATGCAGATGCTACTTCACAATGAGGGAGGGGGCTAACAAAGAACAGTTACTTTGGCTTAGGTAGAGGGGAGTGAAAAGAGGGAAGCAGGTATGAGGGAAGGAAGGTAGCAGAATGAATCTGACATTGTAACCCTGTGTATCTGTATAACTACATGACCAGCAGGATTCTTCATCATGTACAACCAGAAGAATGAGAAATTATACTCGATTTAGGTATGGTGTCAAAATACATTCTACTGCCATGTATAACTAATTAGAATAAAAAATATTTTTATAAAAAGTGCCCGTATGCACACTGCCCAAGAATTTTTTTACAAACCAAGCCCCAGAAGCAGAACTTTCATCAGCCACTCCTCCTCTCGTACCCCTTTCTCATTATTTCAGATTACCACTATCCTGCCTTACAATGGCACAGATTAGCTTTGCCAAGTTTCACAGGTGCATGAAATTCTATTATCTTGATTAATTAACAAGCAGAAACAGAGGCATGGAGACATGGGATACCCCGTATAATGCCATGCAACCCTTGAAGACCAAAGTCTAGACTTTTCATCTAGTATGCTTCCACAGGACTATCTGTGGCCTCTAAAAATCCTTCTAATGACCAGTGGAGATGGAAATCCATATGACAAGCCTACTTCTTTTGCATTAAAAAAAAAGTACCTTCTAACTGCTTTAATCATAAGGATTAAAAGATATTCTCCTTCAAAGTCATTATCCATACCAGACCTTTGACATTGTCACCACTGACCTCTAGCAGCTCACCATTTAGGAAAGAAGATTAAGCACAGGAAAAGGAAGTAAGACAAGAGATAATATTATAATCAAGTCATTAGCCAATGTTCTCTGCTTAGGCCACCATACTCAGCTGCCATTGGCTTGGTATTAATCAGCTTTCTCCAGACAAAAAGAATTAATAGGGGGTGTGTGTGTATGTGTATGTGTATGTGTTAGGAAAAGAGACATTTGTAAGGAATTGGCTCACTGAGAGACTGGCAAGTCCAAATCTGCAGGGTAGACCAGATGGCTAAAGACTCAAGGAGGAGTTGATAATGCAGTTCAAGTTCAAAGGCAGTTAGGGAGCAGAATTCCCTCTTATTCCAGAGAGGTCAGTCTTTTCACTTCAGGTCTACATAAATTACAGAGGGTGATCTGCTGAACTCAAAAGTCCACTGATTTAAATGTTAATGCAATATAAAATTTACTGCTATATCTTAGACATGGTTTGTCTCCCATAGGTCCATGTGTTGGAGGCTTGGTTCCTAGTGAGGTGATGTGGAAGCTGATGGAAACTTTAAGGAATGGGGCCTTTTGGGAGGTCCTTAGATCACTGAGGGCATTGCTTATGGAAGATATTAAGATAGTTCTTGTAGGACTCCTTGGTAGTTCTTTTGAGAGAATGGTTATAAAAGTTGATTCTGGCCCCATGTAGCCTCTACCTGGCTTCGCAGATGGAGATGACATTCCCTTTCCTATACATGTTCCCACCATTGCTATCAATCATCATGTAACAGCCAAGTGAGTGGCCCTTGCCAGAGCTTGTGCCCTACTCTTTGGATTTTCCCCTTCCCAAACTATGTGCTAAATCTACTTCTTTTCTTCCTAAAGTTAGCATGTCTCCAGTCTTTCATTATGGTAGTAAAAAGCTAACTAACACAAATGTCTCCACAAAAATATCTAGAAAAACATTTGCCCAGATATTTGAGTATCATGGCTTTGCCAAATTGGTACATAAAATTAACCATCATGAGTATGTATCTCATGCTTCTTTCAAGGGCTTTTCTGATCTTGTCTGCACTTGTATAATTTATATACTGCTACTAAAATTACCAGGCATTGATGCCTTATTATTCCAAATGGACAGTAGGGCAGGAATATTTTCTTGAAATTTCTTAACCCTCCATTGCTCTAATCTCAGATTTCATTATATATATTTGTCAACATGGTGATGCATTTTTATAGTATCAATTTTACCATTTTCTGCATAAAGCATGTAATACTAATACTGTGTAAAAGCACAAACAGAAAAGATTTCAGGACCAGGTAGCAATAACCAAAACAATGAAAATAATTTAACTTTCTCTGTTACTAGAAGTTTTCTTGATTCTAAGAAATATAAAAACTGTTGTAATCTGCCATACTGAGTCCAACAGAAATTCCAAGTTGCCTACAGAGGTTTACAAAGTCTGTCAAGTTCTTTACACCTGACCTAGACTCTAACTCACTTCTTCATTTCTGCAGCAACAGTAGGCAAAAATAATCTCTTCACTGATGTCACTCCCTGCTAGTGTGGAATAATGCAGAAAATCTGACCAATAAAGGTAATATGATAACTGGCTACTGATATTTTAGTACTAACTTAAAACAAATTCTACTTAGTCTGAGTTCTATACTTCAATAAAATCAATGTTTGGGCTAATATTCCCATGTTTCCATAATTCCTGTGTGCATATGTATTTGTGTATATGTTTGTGTGTGTGTGTGTGTGTGTGTGTGTGTGTGTGTGTATAAAGTCGGACTTTTGCCACCAGTGATAATATAGGTGTATATGTCTGTTTACTGCTCTGGACCATCAGATTCTTGAGGTTGACATTCTTTTTTACCATTTTCAATTGTTTTTCTATTCCCCAAGATTTTGTGGATTGTTTTATTTGTTTGATTTGGCTTGACTGAGTTGGAGAGGGGGGTGGCACATGCATGTGCATCCATGTGTACACAAGTAAATAAGCATCACACTAACACTGGAGCAAATCTGAATTTTTGGAAGTTCCAGGAACCTTCTATTCCAAATAGCAATATTTTTTGTGAAATGAAAGCAAGTTGGTTTCCCCAATGGTCTCTTACCATTATCTTCTATCATATCTACTTAAGTGCCTAATCACCTCTTGTTGTAGATCTGAAGTACTACTCAAGGAGCTAGAGAAGTGCAATATCACTTATGTAAAAGTTACTCATGAACAACTTCTGTAGACAAAACAAACAAAAAAATTAATCCAAAGAAGTATTCAGTAATAATGTAGAATGTTCTCTGCACCCAGACATTGAAATAAGTTGCAAAGATACAAAGGTAAAGAAGATACAGTTTCTAACTTCAAAAATCTCCACAGCAATACTAGTCCTCCAAAATAATATTTGAGAGGTAGAAGTCATAATTTATTTTCAAACTTACAAAGCAAAATGACCAAAATTATTTAAAGATTTAATATTGAAAGGACTCAAAGTCATGAGGAATATAGTACTTGATAAGGATGTTGCTTGTTGGCTTTAGACCTCCCTAAAACTTTAAAAAATAATTTCTTTATAAAAAAAAATTTTGGTTGGTGTTTCTGCTGAAATGGTCCTTATGAAACAAAAAGAGGTACTGGGGAAAAAAGAAAAACAAAAGCACTAGAATCTACTAATCCAAAAATTATTTTTAAGTTAAGATACAAATACATAAATTTATGACCCTAACATTAACAGTATCAAAGCGGGACATAAGCTTACTTCTTAGTGCTGAACATGTTTCTAAGATTGTTATTACTGAATATCTTTGACACAAAAATACAATCTGAGCATTCAGTTAAGACTTATTTTTCCTACATGATTTAAAATGGAACTGTTCAGAGCAAACCCACAAGTCTAGTAATATGTAAGAGTATAGAAAAGGTAAGTTGAAGCTTTAGTTTCCAAAAGTCCACGAGCTTGACAAAAATGAACCCACAGAAAACAAATTCTGCTGAGAAAAAATATCTCACAATTTAGCCATGTTAATGCAACAAAAAAAAAACTACATTCAGTAAATTAGAGTCTTCTCCCCTGTCCCCTCGTTTTCATTTTTGAAAGTTTGTACTTATTTTTATCACATTTTTATGGGACAATAAGTTACATAAACATCCTTAAAATCAAAAAGTCCTAGGTTTGAATCCCAGTCCTGCAACTTACTGGTTATATAAGTGTGGTTAGTTATTTTAACTTATCTGTGCATTAGTTTCTTAATCATTAAAAAGGGGGCACTGGGGCTGGGGTTATGGCACAGTGGTAGCGTGCTCGCCTAGCACGTGGGAGGCACTGGGTTCGATCCTCAGCACCACATAAAAATAAAATAAAGATATTGTGTCCACCTACAACTGAAAAATAAATATTTTTTAAAAAGGGGGGGGCACTAACACTTGTATTATGAAGTGTTGAAAGAATTAAATAAATTCATGCAAGTAATTAGAGGTAATACCTCTAGGCACAGCACTTAGAAGTCAAAAGATGCTCAATGAAATTTAATCACCTTTCTTACTGATAAAGTATGTTTTCTACTGTTCTGCTACTTGTGAACTAAGAAAAACTGAACATCGGCATCTTATAGTTCTAACAAATTTTAACATCTTAAAGTAAATTTACTTAGAGAAAAAATGACAGTATAGACACAGGCTTGCAAAGCCTTTCTCTCCAAACTAGACACAAAGTCAGTCAATAATATATCACCAAGTCTGCAAATAATAATGTTACACTATGAATTTCAAGAAATGGTTAAAATATAAAACCATTTAAAGCAAACTAAAAGAATCAGTATGGTATTTCTGATCCTGACAATGTCCATTTCATAGGATTAAAGTTGGGTGCACTAAATTCTATAAATACTTATTGATTGACCTCTAACCCAGATTAGTCAGATAGGGTTGGGACCTGTATATAACACAGAGGAGGGAGGATGAGCATTAATTAAAAACATCAAAATAAAAAGCATATCCTGGAAAAGTTAAGTAAACTTTCAAGATTTTAGCAGAACTTATTAAGTCACCTATTAAGGACAAAATAACCATCAGCCTGGCCATAGCAACAATTAAATAAGGAGCTCAAAAACAATAGTAAAGATATTTGAAGGCAATTCAAATATTCAGTATCAAACCAAACTGTCATTCCTGTAAAAAGATAATATGAAGGCATATTAAATATGTGGAAAATTTAGGAAATATCACCTCCATGAATCCTTCTTTAAAAATTCTTATTTAGTTAATTAATCCAGTCAAACCAATAAAAGAGCTAGGATAGATAATGTCATTGTATGAAACATACATGATTAGCAAGTAACTTATTTAAAATATGATTAAGTCCAAAAATTGGTTAATATTATAAAACAATTCATTACTTATAAAATTATACAGTAAAAAAATAAAAATATATGAAAATAAGGAACAGAGGAAAATCACAGCTAATTGAGATTGCCAAGAAGGCTAGGAATTGTGTTGTAATATCTATGGTCTTTGAAGCAATAACATGCTCTCACTTAAAAGACAACCCTTAGTAGAACAAGAAGCATTCTATACACCTTATCAGAAAGATGATCGTGTATAAAAGAGAGGGAAAAGGAAATACTTTAAGCTGGATGGCAGTGGCAAATGCCTGTAATCCCAGTGACTCAGGTGGCTGATTCGGGAAGATCCCAAGTTCATAAATCAGCCTCAGCAACTTAGCAAGGCCCTAAGCAACTCAGTAAGACCCTGTCTCAAAATAAAAAATAAAAATAAAAAGGGCTGGGGATGTGGCTCAATGACTAAGTGCCCCTGGGTTCAATCCCTGGTACCAAAAGAAAGAAGAAGAAGAAGAAAGAAAGAAAGAAAAGGAAACACTTTAAAAACAGGAAAATTAAACTTAAATGGTACAATTAAGACCACGAATTTTTTAACATTAAATATCAATGGATTTGCCCAAACAATAACAATAAATAAAAAACTACTTTCTAAATGATTCAAGAAGCGTAAAACAAATGGCTAGGTAAAAATATATCACTTCATCATTCATTTATTTACAATTAAATTATTTATAAAATAAATCAAAGCTTAAGATTTAACAAATAATAAATTTAAAGAAAAATTTTTTAATTTTATTTTAAATAAAATTGAAACATGAACCATCCCACAGTAGTGATTCTTCTGAGAAGAAAGTGATTTCATTTACAATTGAGTATATAGATTTTATTATTTACCTACTGAGATTTTCATCCTCAGACAGGGAGAAAACTTCCCTGCTGAGTTCTGAAAGATAATAAAAAACTATTTTTGCTTATTTATAAAACTTTTTATGATAATAATTAAACATGTTTCAGGTACTTCATAAGTGTGATAATGTTTCATTCATTTAATCCTAGCATCAAGCTCATAAGGTAAGTTTTATTGTTATCATTACCCAGCAGATGACAGACAGCAGTTAACTATTTTACCCAAAATCCTACTGCTAAGAGGTTGGCAAAGCTATAATTCAAATCCTGGCAATTCAACTCAGAGCACAGAATTTTTTTTAAACCTACATTATATAAGCAGAAATTAGAGAAGAAAATAAAATCCACTCACAGAGAACAGGCACACATATATTCTGGATTCACACATCCTGACCAGATATGGGCAGAGTAAAAAAGCTACCGACAGCACCACTTCTTGGTAGTGATGAGCTTTCTGAGTCTGTCGGTCCTAGCCAGAATTGGCTTTGGACGTTAGCTGGACTGGGTCCTACAAAGTGAATGTGCCAGGGTTCCCCAAGACCTCCCCCACTTCTATGTTCTGAATGCTTGTGTCCCCCTCAAAATGCATATGACATTCTAATCTTCAAGGTTCCTCACAAAACTTGGAATGGAACCACCAATGACCTAGCCACACCACTCCTTGGAATTTATCCTAAAGAATTAAAGTCAGCATACTATATAATACATGCACACCTGTGTATACAGCAGCACAATTCATAATGTCCAAACTATGGAACCAGACTACATGTCCTTCAATGGATTAATGGATAAGGAAAATGTGATCTAGATACACTACAGAGTTTTATTCAACCATAAAGAAGAATGAAATTATGTCATTCACAGAAAACTGGATAGAACTTGAGAGCACTGTGTTAAACTAATAAGCCAAACTCAGAAAGTCAAGGATTGTGATTTCTCTCATATACAGAAGCTACAGAGAAAAATGGGGAGGGGAGATATCATGAGAATAGAAGGGAAACCAGTAAAGTAGAAGAGGGAGCAGGGGAAGAAAAGAGGGGATGCAATGGGGAAGGACTGGGGGAAGAAATTGACCCAAATTATATTGCTATATTGTGTGCATGTATGAATATGTAACAACAAATCTCACTATTACATATAATTATAATACACCAATTAAAAATTTTTAAAAAATAAATCCTAACCTCCAAGATGGTAGTGTTAGGAGGTAAGGCTTTGGGAGAGTTGATTAGGTCACAAGAGCAGAGCCCTCATGAATAGGATTAATGTCCTTGTGAGACCAGCCTTATGAAGCTCCCTTGCTCCTTCCATCAAGTGAAGACACAGCTAGAAGATACCATTTATGAACTAGAATGTGGACCCTCACCAAACACCAAATCTCCTGGTGCCTTGATCTTGGACATCCCAGCCTCCAGAACTGAGAAATAAACTTCTGTTGTTCACAAAATTCCATATTTATGGTATTTCATTATAACATCCTAAATGGACTGACAACCAGGTTCTGTGATTTGCTAGATCTCACTGGACCCAGCATAGGGTTGTATTCACAACTAAGATGTATTACAAAGAAAAGATACAAGGCAAAATCAGCAAAGGAGAAAAGTACACAAGGAGAGTCCTGGTGGAAACCAGGTGTAAGTTTCCTGGAGTCCCTTCCCAGGGGAACTACCCCAAGCATGTTCAACTCCTCCAGCACCAAGTGTGGCAACACATGGTAAGTGCTTCTGCCACAGAAGCTCCCAGGAGGCTCTCTGCCAATGGTTTCCACTGGTGGCAGGTAGGTAGGCACCCTCATGTAGCAGGTGCCAAAGTTCTAGACTTCCAAAAGGCAGGCAGCTGTTAAACATGAACACACTCTGCACAGTTTAGGTACAGTGAGGCACCCTTGTCATTTAGGGAAGGTACTTTGCCAGTGTAGGGAACTATTTGTCAGTCAGATCTCAGGGACCAGAAAAGGGCCAACATTGCATGCAGGCTTTTCTAAGAATAGGCAGTCTCAGGCCTGCCATATTAACTCTTCTCTGCAGAGAGAACATGAATCACTCAACCACCTTCATCTGAGTTTCTCTTTATGATTTGAGATTGGTTGACTCTATAAGGGTCTGCAATTCTATGTTTCTAATATTCTTATAATTTAGATTTCTTGCTCTGCTCTACTCCCTACTGTCCAATTATTCATGAAAATTTGTACTGGTCATAATTAGTTACACCTGGGAACATCACTGCCTTTGAGTTTCCAACAATACATGGTAGATTCTGGCAGCCATAGAAGGGGAGAGAGGATTGTGCCTAATGGTGGCCAAACTACAATTCTGTAGCAATTCAGTTATCATCTTCTCTATTCCACGTTGTGACACCACGCAAGACCTAATGATGAGTTCCAAATTCTCTGAATAAGTTCAAGGATGGCAAAAAATAATGAGCCATTAAACTTCACAAAGCTCACCACTCAATCTACACATGTAAGCATCCTTCATATGCAAGATAACATGCTAAAAGCAGTAAATAGATATGAAGCTAAATTAAGATGTATATCCTTCCCTGCAGCAGTAGATAGTCTTTTTAAGGGAAAATTGAAATGTATCACTGAACTTTCAAATCAAGTAAGCAATGTGTAGGTACTGAGGCTGGGAATGTAACAGTCAATGAACGGAAAAGGTCTCCACCCTCATTCCCAGAAAATGACTCAGAAAGATGGTGGCATTAGAGATGGAGTCTGGTCAATATCAGAATGTAGCAACATGGTGACATGATAGCAACAGGCAGGAACAGGGGATGAGGTTCTAAGGCCAAAGGATCCATATGCAGCTGGATAGGATGGTTTCCCATTCCAAAGTGTCTATTTATGCTATCAAGGTCAGAATGCCATGCATAATATTTGAGGTCTCTGAAAAATCTATGAACTACATGACTCTTTTAAAGTCGTCTAATGGTCTGACAGCATGGAATTTACCTAGCATTATAAGTAAAAATAGGAAGAACTCAATATTATTCTGCTCAAGGTAAAACATTCTCTTTGTCCTTATTTATGTTTGTTTATTAGCTTATTTTTAGGAAAAGCTAGAATTTTTTTCCTTTTTTCCTACTAATAAAATAAGGCAAGATTTGTTGTAGAGAATTTCAATAATAGATTTAGAATCAACAATAAACAAAAGAATGTGCCCATGGTGTTCTCTCTCTCTCTCTCTCTCTCTCTCTCTCTCTCTCTCTCTCTCTAACTTGAGAATTTGGAGAATTTAATCCTTCTGATCTCTTCTCTTTCCAGAAAGGCCTTGTAAACTTTTTTCCAGATGCCCTCCTTCCTATGTAATGAATAGGATTTATTCTCACCACTGGGGTACATTTAGCTTTTCTTTGGAGCTTTTGCCTTTTTCATTTATATTCTTCTCTATTCCTATTCTTTAATTTGCTCCTTTTCCTTCCATACTATCTCTCTTAAAGATTTGACCTATGTTAAACATAAGTAGCACTTCCGTAACAATCCATTTGGTCAATTGGGATCTAAGGCTATCACAGGGCAGAATTTTACTAGAACTTTAGGAGCAGAGTGCAGCCTTTAAAGATTTTCAAGTTCATTCTAAGGACCAATTTCATTCTCTAATCAGAAGACTGTCATTTAGCTCTTAAAACAGTAGAAGATTTACAATCTCTGTCCCACAAGTCTGCTGTACTCAGGCATCTAGGCACTCAGGTGATACATTTCTTTGGACTGCCCTTCAACTTTGCCCTAAACTAAGAAGACTGAATTCCCATCCACTTAGGATATATGTTGTTCACTTCCTAGATGTCTGGAATAAAACTTCTTTCTTTATTTTCTCCCAGTTATACTAGGTACGTTTATGTGCACTCTATATTTACCATTCTGATTTTTAAAAACCTGTTTACATTAGCCAGAAAGCAGTGCAAGACAAATATCTTTAAATAAGTTGAAGAAATTGGTTAAGTCAATGAGATAAAATACTTGAAGCCCAAGTTGGAGACCAAATACACTCTGCATCTACCCAAGCATGCAGTCATATTTTTACCCTCTCTTTATTTTGCATTTTAATTATAGATATGTTCTATTAAATGACTGACCCGTGCTGTACTCTACAACATTTTTAAAATTTATGGGCTTCTTATTTTTAATGAGGATCTGTAGTTCAGATTCACCATTTACAACACAATAGCTGACTTTTGCTTCTAAACTCATTATTTCTCCTTCTCATTACTATTACTACAACTCTGAAATGTTTTCAGCCAGAGTTAGTTGCTATTACTTTTATTTCTAAAAGCAAAAATCCCAGCAGATGTCTTTCCTATTCTTTTTATTTAAAATACTACCAAAAAGTCTTATTTCAGTCTTATTTTGCAATGGCATAGTGTACTGAATTCCAGATGAACATTAAGTTGTTTTCATTAAAATTCAATTCATAATTAAGCAATTTTAAAAAACGTAGTCTAGTGTGACACATGCCTTAATAGGCTACTCCACAAACTTAAATATTTAGAAAAAGCTATTTTGCCTTTTATAAGTTAAAGTAGTAAAAAACCATAATAGTTTTCTGATTTAATAATTCAAAAGTGGTTTTTATTTTAACTGAGTTAGTTAACTGTGTTATTTTGAATTATTATTTTAATTGTTGTAGTTTATGGGGTGCAGTGTGCTAATTCAATACATGTATACCATCAATTATAGAATGTAGTTAACATTTCCATCTCCTTAATTTTTTAATTTTTGATTTAACATGTAATAGCTGTTCATATTTGGGGGGTTCAGTGTGATATTTCATCACATGGATACAACATGTACTGATCAAGTCAGTGTGCTTTAACATTTCCATGTCCTTACATTGCTCTGTATTTGGAGCCCCAAGCTGCTCTCTTGTAATTATTCATAAAATATACACTAGTTCACTACAAACCATAGCCCCCCATTGTTCTGTAGAACATGAGTATTTATTACAAGAACTTCTACCCATTTGGCCCTCCTATCTAACCTCTCACTATTCCTCCTCCCCACCCTTCCCAGCCTCTAGTAATCACTCTTATACAATCTGATCATCTTTCTCTTAAAACATCCACACATGAGGGAGAACATGTGGAATCTGTCTTTCTGCATCCAACTTATTTCATTTAAATGATGTCCTCTGTTTCTATATACTTTGCTGCACATGCCAGGATATCATTATTTTCATGGCAAAATAACACTCCTTTGTGAGAAAACATGCTCCCGGTGAGGCTCAGACTCTTAGGCTTGACCTCACCTGCACATACACTGCTGAGTGCCACATGCTAACTGATCATGCCACTGGAACATGCAGTGTCACCTATTGATTTTGTCAAAGGATTAGATAGATGCCTTCATATAGTTTTTTTGATCTCTCTTTTACTGTAGTGTTCAGAATTATTTGTTTCTAAGCTTCTTTTTCCCTATGTAAATAACAGAAAGATTTTTCAAACCATAAAGTTGGATATTCTTGAAAATTAAATAATATAAGAAGCCTCTTTACTAACTCAAACACTTCCAATGGAGATATGATAGAATATCAGCCACTTGACTTATAAACTTAAAAAGATTAATACAAGTAATTTCTTAGGAGCTATTACTACGTCTTGGGTCAAAAATAGCTACTAAAAATGTTTAAGGCTATGTTGACCTAAAGATCATAATGCCCATCAATTAGATTTCTGTATGATATCTGAGATTATTATCCAACCAGTCTTTCAACACACAACAGGACAGGCTTCCCACTGCACAGAAGATGGGTGGGTGGGGGAGGGTTCAAGTTAACCACCACATAAATCATGCTCTGGTGTCATGCAAGGTAACACTCCTATACTATTCAACCATCAGTGAGATTTTATTTTATTAATATTAATGAAATTCTAAAACACAATTTTCAGACAGTGTTACTCTTCACCCAGAAACCTTTTTCTGTACTTCAATAGAATAATTACAGAAAATATCTTATTAAGAAGATGAGATAAATACAACTTTTATTAACATCCTTATTTCATGAAGTTTTAAGGACCATGATCTATTCCTTAAATAAAGTTGGTCCTGGCAATTAAATGGTAACTAAATTTTTAAAAGCAAAGTCATATTTTAAATGTAGTGATTTAAACAGAAATACAAGACCTTGATTCATTCGAGACCACTTTTTGTAAAACTGTTGGAAAATCAGTTTTTTTTAAAGTTACTTTTACAGGTAACTTAATTGCATTAAGATTTCCATAGTAATGCATATTTTATTTTCTTCTATCATAGGACTATAATTTTCTGAAAGACAGACTAGGTCTTGCTTAATTTTGAACCCCTCCTATCTAGCTCCTGGCAGAAAGCAGGCAGTAGGCACTCAAACAGATTCTGAACCAATGAATGAATCAATGCATGGAATGAAAGCAGGTCAGTCACATCATTACCATATTAAGAAGAGAAAGTACAAAACTTTTTCAATGTTTTATATAAGTACTTCAATGCCATATTGGATCCAGTTAACAAAGTATTAAGAAGACAATGGGAAAAAAGCAGGGGGGTGGGGGAGTTATACAATAGGAAAAAAGAGGGAGAGAAAGAAACAGTGGGAGTTATCAGAGATCGGAAGACAGGGCACAGAGGCAGAGGGAGAAGGAAGGTGGGGTGGGGGCCAGAGAGTAGGCTAGAAATATAGAAAATGGCAAAGAAATAAAAAAATAAGGTTGGTACAGAATATGCACAAACAGACGGAGAGGAGTGCATTGCTAGGTAAAATTGTTATGCAAGCCGTACCACAATCTGCAGTTCACAGGCTGTTTAAACTTCTCATTACTTATTGTTGAAATGTGAATTAAGTGTTTTGAGATTGTTTCTTTCTCCTGCCCTTTATTTTTGCTAGTCATAGCAGCAGTGACCAGCAGTGACCAAAAACATCCCTCAGGGATCATTCAGTGAAGAGAGACCCTGTCCTGCAGCTCCCTTCTCAGAGTGTCTACTTGTCCAAAGGGAAGGGAATCCTTTCACAAACTGAAGAGTGCCTTTGGGATATAAATACATACCATACTACTTCTTTATTATGTAAGTTGAAAAATTTGAATAATATTTAACACAGTACTGGGCACATGATATATAATCAAAATGATTCCAAATCAGCTTCTTAGAGGTTTGTTTGTTTTTTTTAAGTAGAGAATACTGTTAAACATTCTCATAAAAGGACATTTTGAAATGAGATGCTCTAATTTCATATCTATTTCTATAATCAATTAACTACACAACATTTGATTTTATGATACCATTTGTATCCTCCCTTTTCCTCCTCCTTGATTAAATTAACAATATTTGATTTGATTATCTTGAATTATAAGACAGCTCTGGAAACCTCATCATCTGTAAACAGCCATTATTCTGGTCAAGGACCACTGATGGATGAATGTGATTGTTGACCTCCATCAGATGGTTCTTTCACATTGCTGCATCCCTGGGTTTTGTTTTCTTTGGAAGGATCTGAAGTAGTAAGAACTCATTGTTATGGTTATGAACAATGAGACACACAAAAAGATCCTACTACCAAACCTCTGGTTACAACAGAAACCACATATTATTCAGAGTGAACTTTTGAGGGACAAAGCATACTTCAGAAGGAAATAGGTTTTTAAAAAATATCCATTCTACTATCACAGAATAGCAGACTAAAAAGCAGCCACATCCAGACAAGAAGTCTGTTCCTTCCTTCTGCAGCATATTTCTTTCTTCTCTGTCCTTGGTCCTTTTTACCTCTGAAAAAATTAACTGCGAATATACAAGTAACTTTATAGATTAAAAATTTGCTTTGCTTCTTAGCACAAAAATGGTTTCTGATCATTTGTATAAACCTATTATTTCTGCAACAAATTGATCATGTTTTCAATCAATTAATCATTTATGAGATGCTTAATTTTCTTTCCTGATTTTAACATGAGGGTTCTCTTCTCTCCTAAAATTAGACCAAAGAATAGTCTAAAAATTGTTAAAGAAAAACAAGTCATTCAATATTTATTTGAATACAGTAAGGAAACATTACTGAGGACCACTGCAATAGGTATAGGGACCACAACAATGGGACTTTGTAGTGGGTTAGAGAGATTGAGCTCAACTCCAAACAGCATGGGCAAATGCACATTTATAGCCAAGGAGCAGAAAAGGGGTGAGTGGAAGGAAAATCGACTGAAAGGAAATGTCAGAGACCAGGGGGATTCTGGCTAACTGACCTACCAGAATTCTTGCTGAAGACAGGCCAGAGTGATCAGACATTACCTGCAGGCGAAGAAGGACGAGGAACCTGATCATATATGGTGATCAATTATCTAGGATGGGATTTTTTTGCTAAATCAATTTAGGTTTCTTTGCTAAAACTGGATTTTATAAGGATAACCCACAGATGGGCCTAATCCTTGATGAGGTCACCATTTAAATAAACTCTCTGATTAGTGCAAATATGTCTCTGAACTTTGAACTACATGAGCTTTAAAATTGACTACTGAGGGAGGCGGGGCAAGATGGCGGCGTAGGCGGACGCAGCTGCCGGACTCGTCAAACAAAAGACCAAAAACGGCGGTACAACCTTTTTCCACCTGGCTCTCCAGACAGCAGAACAGGAAATTTCGCTCGGGAGTGTAAGCAGAGCCAGCAGTCGTCAACACTACGCTACGCCAGCGGCTGTGGCCGAAAGCGGCCCGGGGCTGCGTGGCTGCGTGGCTGCGGGCGGGATCCCAGGGACTCGACTGGGCTGGGAGCAGATAACCCAAGAATTCACTCCAGCAGCTGTGGCTGAAATCGCCCCGGGCAACGCTGCTACGGAGGCCGTCCCAGCTGCTCGGCTGTGAGATAACACAGGACTGAAAGCGGCCCCGGGCGACAGCACTAGCGGCTCATCTGGGAGCAGATAACCCGGAATCCACTCCAGCGCGTGCGAGGCGGACCCAGCGGCTTAGCTGGGAGCGAAAACCCAGGACCTGCCTCGGGTGGTGGCGGCTTCTACTCCAGATTCCCGGCCCTAGTGCCCTCCCAACCACACAGGGTCCACAGCAGGATTGCATGTACCCACGGCCCCAACCGCCAGCCACTGAGGAGCGCAAATTCAGGATAGGAGACGCGCCACAGACGCCACGAAGACAGCTCAGCACAAAGACGGTTTGGGTCTGCTCCAGCTGCATCCCAGAGTGCCCGAGGAACAAAGCGCGGAGGACGCAGGCCTGCTAAAAGGTACTTCCACGGGGGCCCAGTCAACAGGAGACCAGAGTCTGCTGCTCCAGTCTCTGATGAGCCTAGTCTAAAGGGGGTCATTGGAAAGCATCTCTGTATAAACTTAGACGCGGCTTTACCAGCGACCCAGTCCTCCACCAGGCTAAGAAAACTCGCACTCCAAAACACCAGCGAAGTCCAGCAAGCAACGAACAACGCCACCTACTGCAGGTGAAAGAAAACATACCTGTCTGTTCACATTGAAACTGTTTGTATTTTTATTTGGTTTGTTTGTTTGTTTTTGTGGGTTTTGGTTTTTTATGTTGTTTCGCTTTTTTGTTTTTGTTTTTATTTTGTTTTCTTTTTCCTTCTTCCCTTTTTTTCTTCTACCGCTTCTTCCCTCATTTTCCACTTAAGCCTTTATCTCTCTCTCCGAATATTTCTATTCAATCTTTTTGCTTTATTACTCTGTTCTTTCCGTTATTTCTCTATCTTCTCCTCCTTTCCCTCCCACTCTTTTCCTACTCCCTAATCCCCAACAGGTGTGAATCCAAAGATTTGTTTTACAGGGGGATATAATAGACTGGGATTTTTCAACCGAATACCGGAGGAGTTACAGATAGTCCTGTTTCTCCCACTTACATATGTTGTATTTTTCTTGATATCATTAATTGCTGTACCCTTCATCTCTTCCTCCATACTGGTCTTCCACAACTCACTGTTGCCCTCTCTAGTAATAGCCAACCCCACTGGCATTCCTCTTTCATGCTTTCTAAGATCTAATAATTGTACCCTCACTTCCTACTACTCCAATACTCTATCCTACACCCCACCCTCCACTGTCCCTAGCTCACCAATAGGAATAATAGACCCCTGTGCAAACTTATTGGTTACATAGTAGATTGTACAAGAATTCATAATTGCTGTATATTGTGTCTAATCTGTAAATGTATTTGGGAGCTGTTAGGACCTTTGTAGTTTGAATCTATATATTCCTTGTATTGTGATCAACTAATATTGACCCCCCCATAAAAGAGTGGTATTGAAATCCTGCAGGTAATCTAAACACATATAGGTATAAAAACGGTAACAACTTGGATCTACTGTTAAGGAAAGACACACAAGCAACATGAAAAAACAAGGGAAGAAAATTATTCAAACAAACCAAGATTCTTCAATATTAGAATCCATGGTCAGTACAGCAGAAGAAATGACAGAAAATGAATTTAGGATGTACATAATTAAAATGTTCTGTGACCTAAAGAATGATATAAGGGCGCAAGCCCAGTCAGCAAAGGACCATTTTGATAAAGAAAGATCACTTCGTTAAAGAGATGCACAGGCAAATACAGGAAGTAAAAGGTCACCTTGATAAGGAGATAGAGACTCTGAAAAGGAACCAATCAGAAATCCTTGAAATGAAAAAAACAATAAACCTAATCAAAAACTCAATGGAGAGCATCACCAACAGATTAGACCATTTGGAAGACAGAACCTCAGACAATGAAGATAAAATATTTAACCTTGAGAACAGAGTTGACCATACAGTGAAGATGGTAAGAAACCATAAACAAAACATCCAAGATCTATGGGATCACATCAAAAGATCAAACTTAAGAATTTTTGGGATAGAGGAAGGCATAGAATTCCAAACCAAAGGAATGAACAACCTATTCAACAAAATAATATCAGAAAACTTTCCAAATATGAAGAATGAACTGGATAATCAGATTCAAGAGGCATACAGGACACCAAATGTTCAAAATCTCAACAGATCTACACCAAGACATATAATAATGAAAATGCCTAATACTCAGATCAAGGAGAGAATCCTAAAAGCCACAAGAGAAAGGAAACAGATTACATATAGGGGGAAGCC